>JACEIK010000384.1:152753-193261 GCA_018107945.1 Datura stramonium | reverse complement strand
ATAGCAATGCACAAGCTGAGGTTAAGGCAAACATGCAGAGATGTAATTGATTGATTAAAATCAGTCAATCTTCTCTTCGGTTGTTAGTCAGGAATTAATAACCTATGGATTGGATCTTTCGACTCCTCTCCAATTAAAGAATCACGATACTTACATTACACATTTCTGTGATGCAAAACCCCATGCTCTAGCCATACATGACAAATTTCATAAATGACTAATATGACATTACAGATATATTTCTATTCTGAACGTAAATCTTTTCTCAATTTTCTCAACTAAGAAAAGATCATATTCCAACAATTCACATCTATCTAATAAATTTCCCTTTCAGAATCAAAATTGGAATTCTAGGATATACATTAACATTGACCAAACATTAACGTAGTAAAAACAAGAATTGATAGAACAACCATTGTAGAGAAGATGAAAACTGAAATAATTATTAATTACATTCCTCTACAATTATCCTTAACCTCAGCAAGAGGTGAATTAGCCACTCATTTGTGGATTAAACATCTTCAAACAAGTAGAATTCATACAAGCAATTGAAATTAAAGAGAAAAAGGAAGAGAATTAACCCTAGAAATTCTTCCTCTCAACTGCCTGTTAACCACGTTCTTGCTCCAAAAATGTCATATTATTTAAAATAAAACCTAAGTGTGCTATTTATACTAGTGATAATTTTTCTCGAAATAACTGGCAACGTGGCACGGAGTGTATCGCGGAGCATCCCCTCCGTGCCACGGCCCTGTCGCGGACCTCCACTGGAACTTAGCTCCCAGGTAAATGCACTTCAGCGTGGCACGACGTGTATCACGGAGCCTCACCTCCGTGCCACGGTGCCATCGCGCACCTCCACTTGAATTTGACATAAAATTCCCCTCTAGGCAGATTGCCTCCGTGATGGTAGCGTGACACGACCTATTTTGGCCAATTTTCCTTATCAACTTCCGCTTCTTGATTCCGAGTCCATTTTCACACTTCACCAACTTGTAGATTAGCTTCCAAAAATTCCTTCTAGACTGCAAAACAACACTAATAATGTTGGTTAGTATAAATCCACATTTATATACAAATCACATGAAAATGAACACATAAAAGTAGATAAACAAGTAGAAATGAAGTATTAGAGTATCACTTGGGCATGCAATAGCATGGGAGAAAAAAAGGCAGAATTTACGGAATTTCTTTTCTAAGAAAGAGATCATAGTGATTGATGGCTCTTTCAATCCGGTGAAATGGAATTGGCGTGTACCATTATGCCCAAGATTAGTGGTCGCTTCTGCGACCACTTGAATCACTGGGGCTGAATGTGGCTCATCCGAAGGGTCCATGCCACCCGCAAGTTCGGCATGGACTGTGGTGGAGCTACCCGCTCCTCTCTCTCTCTCTCAAGCAGCTTCAACCTATGCTCGTCGTGAGTCTGGTGACTCTCCAATCTTGCCCACGTGCACTCTTTCTTTTATTTATTTTTCTTCTTCTTTAGGAAGCCTTCACCCAAGTCTTCGCATTCTCCATCATAGACTGCACCTTTCTCGCAGTCACGGTCAATATCTTTGCCATCTTTTGGAGAAATTCCTTTGTGTTCCCATAACCTATTTGGTTTATGCATGATTTTGAAAATAAATTATGTCATAGAATACTTCTGAATTGCATATGGATAAGTATTTTGCTTGATATGATACTAAAACATATATTTGAGATGTTTATCATTATTTTAGATGTTCTCACCGTTACTAGACATATTTTATTATTACTTGAAATATATGATTTTCATTACCAAAATAAAAGTGCATGATTCGATGAGAATTTATATGCTCTATACTAGTTTGAAAATATTTTCATACGAGTAATTATTACTTGCTTCGCGTGGGCAAGAAGTTTATTCATGTGTTTTGTCATTTTCTTTTAAAACACTTTGAGTCACTTCGTTAGTCATTTCATTAGTGTCATGAGTATCTTTTCGATATTATAGACTTGCAACTAGTATTAGATTTATTTTCATATTTAGAGATGGATTTAATATTACTTCATTTTGAATAGATTGTTAATGAATATTGTGGCTTCTTTTGACGATATTGGTTGTTGTGTTACTGATTTCTAAGACAGGAAACATTTGGATAGGCCAAAAAATAGGGAGACTATACTTGATTTTCTATAAATTTCTGACTAGGCCTACTTTGGGATTTTATGCCTTAGCACCGATCATGCTCCTAAATTAGTTCATGATAAAGTTGGTGGAATAGCCTTAGTTTGGTTATTCTTGTGACTAATGGAGCACATGTCAGTAGTAAAATCTCAATTATGGTTATGTAGCCGACCATTATTATAATCGTGATTCTATGAGGGAATGATAGGATGTGCCTTTTCCTTTTTTCTTATTCCTCCTTATGTGTGTGATATCTAGGACCAATTAGATGGATCTAACAATATTTATTTTGTTAACTAGATGGNTGCCTACGTATCCAAAATGGAATTCAGGTCAACATCTAGGACCAATTAGATGGATCTAACAATATTTATTTTGTTAACTAGATGGATCAAACTCAACCATCTAATGGCAGAGTTATGATAGTTTCCCCACGGAACCTAATTCCACCTCAGGTAAGCAGCCGACTTCTACATGCAGGGAAAGAGGCAGAGCTCAAAGAAAAGGCTAAGGTAGGGGCCGTAGTACCACCGTAGAATTACAAGAAATCCTACTCTTGAAATGAGTACTAGCCTACCTCAGCCATAACACTATAGTCTTACTACTAATGCATTATCTCCATGGAGAGAGTCATAGAGAGCTTGGCTGACAAAAAGGATAGGCTGAGAGGATTGGGCATCATATTTCTACACCTCCACAAATACAGGACAATCCCAGGCACTTGCACAGACTTATATATTTTTGAATAAAGAGGTATCCTTGTAAGAGTACTTGAAGTTGAAATCACTAAGATGTACAGGTTTTGATAGTTCATCTAGTTTTCAAAGTTTCTAGGATGGACACTCAAGAAAATATATGCAGTAGAATGTTCTAGTGAGCGACCCACTGAGTATGCAGCATACAAACTCGAGGACATAGCCAAGAAACAATATTGCTAGGAAGGCATGCAGGAGCAGCACCACTGACATGGGATGAGTTCACTAAGTTGTTCATGGATCATTTTCTTCCTGATAGTATGAGACAGAAATATGTTGGGACGCTTGAGTGATTAGCCCACACTCTAGATATGGATGTGTCAACATATAACACCAAATTTTTTCAGTTGGCCAGGTATGCTCCTTGCTTTGTATATGATGAAGTAGCTCGAGTTTAGAGATTTGTTAATAGGTTAGTTGGTTTTATACAGTATAGTATACCTACAAGTGAATATTTTGACCTACTCTAATGTTTTTGATCCTGTTAGAAAGATACAAAACAAAGGACGTGAGGAACATGTAGCCAATGATGTACATAAGAAGTCCAAGACAGAGGGATCTTTCAGTGACATTTTTAGTGCAAATCACAAAGTAGGAGATTAGGGACAACAACAGGGTCCAAAAATAGGGATGGATTTGATATCACAATCCATATACAGACCACATCATAGATAGGGTAATATGGGACCATAATCATTACCCGGATATCGTAGTTCTGGCCAAATGTATGCCACTACTCCATCTTGCCAGACCTATGGCAAACCACATTTGGGTTAGTGTCATATTTTGACTAGAGAATGTTTTCATTATGGCAAGTTAGGACATCACCTTAGGGTATGCATTAGCTATAATGACTCAAGCTACTAATAATACTTTAGGTAGCCAAAATAGAGGTCGAGGTGTTAAAGATCATGCTACTGAAAATTAGGGACATGGGAAAGATGACAGAGGTTAGGTGAGAGTTTTTGCACTTACTAGAAAAGATGTTCAAGCCTCAAATACTGTGGGTACATGTATTTTTTCAATTTGTTTGTTTGATTCACTTACTTTGATGATCCAGGACCTATGTACTCCTATATGTCCTCATAGTTTACTTTGAGGTTTGATAGACAACCAGAGATGTTAAATTACCCTTTCTTGTTGCTACTCCCATGGGAGATTCTCTGTTAGTTGAATATGTGTATTGTGAATGTCAAATTCATGTTGAGAGAAGAAATACTCTAGTTGACCTGATGGTACTTGATATTATTGACTTTGATATGCTGATGGGTGTGCATTGGTTATCTTCTTGCTATGTTACAATCGATTGCCATACAAAAATAGTCAAGTTTAAGATATCCAGTGAGCCTACTTTTATATTAAAAGAGGGTTAAGTTCTAGAGGTTGGTAAGGTCATATCTCTTATAAATGTCCAAAGAGTGCTGAAGAAAGGTTGTACGGGTCTCTTAGCTATGGTAAGGGATAGCAGAGAGGGAACACCTAGCTTAGAGAAGGTACTAGTGGTGAAAGAATTTTTTGATGTATTTCTTGAGGATTTTCCAAGATTATGTTCATTACGGGAGATAGACTTCGATATTGATTTAACACCTGAGACACTACCAATATCTAAGCCTCCATATCGTAAGACATCAATAGAGCTGGGGGAGCTAAAACAACAGTTGTAGGACTTACTAGATAAGAGCTTTATCAGATCGAGTGTATCAACATGGGGTGCACAAGTATTGTTCATAAAAAAGAAAGACAGGTCTCTAGGAATGTGCATCAACTAAAGGTAGTTGAACAAGGTAACGATACATAATAAGTATCCTTTACCTCATATAGATGACCTGTTTGATCAGTTGCAGGGAGTTGTCCACTTTTCAAAGATTGATCTTTGATCTGGTTATCATTATCTTAGGTTCAGGGAGGAAGATATTTCCAAGAAAACATTCAAAACTAGGTACGGGCACTATGAGCTCCTTGTGATGCCTTTCGGATTGGCCAATGCTCTAGTTGTATTCACAGACTTGATGATAGGTGTTCAAGTCATTCCTAGACAAATTTGTGATAGTTTTAATTGATGACATCCTAATATATTCGCGTAGCCAAGAAGAACATGAGAATCATCTGAGGACTGTGATGCAGGCGTTGCAAGAACATAAGCTTTATGCTAAGTTCTCAAAGTATGAATTTTTGCTAGACTTAGTAGCATTTATGGGGCATGTTGTATCAAAAAATGGATTAATTATGGATTTTATAAAGAAAAAAGTTGTGCAGAAATGGCCTAGACCTTCTTCGCCAACATAAATCCATAGCTTTTTAGGATTTGCAAGTTATTATAGGGATTTTGTGTAGGATTTCTCCAGAATAGAACTCCATTGACCAAGTTAACATCGAAAAATGTGAAGTATCAGTGGATAGAAGAATTTGATCAAAGCTTTTAGAAACTCAAAATATGTTCGACAACCGCATAGGTATTAGACTTACGATTAGGTTCTAAAGGATTTATGTATTAAGTGATTCTTCAAGAGTGGGATTAGGATGTGTTCTTATGCAAGGTTTTCGTGTTATAGCCTATGATTCGAGACAGTTGAAGAAGCACGAGCTAAACTATCCTACACATTATTTCGAGATGGCCACAATGGTATTTTCTCTTAATACTTGGAGAGACTATCTATACGGAATAAGTTGTGAGATTTATATTGACCATAAGAGTTTGAAGTACATTTTCCAATAGAGAGATCTAAATCTTTGAAATCTTCGATGGATGAAACTACTCAAGGATTATGATTGTGATATTTCGTATCATCCTGTAAAAGCTAATATTGTGGTTGATGCATTGAGTAGAAAATCCATGAGTAGTTTGTCACATATAGCTCTTGAAAAGAGACTATAAGCAAAGGCGATGCATAAACTCGAAGGCACAGTTGTTAGATTTCAGGTGGGAAATTCAGAGACATTGTTGGCTTGTATTCAAGCCAAATCATCATTACTAGAACGCATAAAAGACACTCAATATAAAGATGGAAAATAATGAAAATACTGAGATGAGGTTCTAACTAGTAAAAGTAAGAAGATGATTGTTGAATGTGATGGTATTCATTGACTAGGTAATCAATTATATGTATTACATGTAGATAGGCTGAGATGTGTTATTCTAACAACTCCAAATACATTGTACGCCCTAGATCCACTAAGATGTATCATGATATAAAGTAGTTATATTGGTGGGAAGGTATGAAGAAAGATGTTGCTAATTTTGTTTTTAATTGTTTGACGTGTCAACAGGTTAAAATCTGAGCATCAGTGGCTTGCAAGACTACTACAACAGATAAAATTCTAGGGTGAGAATGAGAAAAATTACTATGGAATTTGTGATTGGATGACCACAAACCCTTATAGGTTATAACTCGATATAGGTAATTGTGGACAGACTAACAAAATCAATGCACTATAGGTTATGACTCCAATAGTGCACGATACCGTGAAAGATCCTGGGTCTTTCTTTTTTTGCACAACAGACCGCAGTGATATTACACTACTGATAATGCTCAAGTTACACCTCAGAATAAGTATAACGTGGTCATTGTCAATAATAAACCCAACCATGGTTCGAGTCGATCCCACATGGAATATGGTTAAGATTTCGACTAATGCTATTACTTACGCTTTTAGTTCAATATTTTGTAAGAGGAGTTTTAATAAAGAATAATAAGTGACAATGTTGTAAAATGGTTTTATGATCAGATACATGCAATTAACTAGGAAAGTGTTCCCAATGGATTTATAACTATGTCAAATTATTATTCTCGTGATCTATTCCAATACTTAGCCTGTAGAATTAATAAGTTAAATCTCATCTAATTAGCTGGTTCGTATCTATTAGATGACTATACTCAATTATTAGATTAGGTCTCATGAGTGGTTCCAAATTAACCGTAATCAATGATTTCAAATTAACTTTCCTGCAACCGAAACTCAAGTTATTAAGTGAAAATTGATAATTTCAAGTCTTTGTTATCTTACCCTTTTCCTAATATCTATTTCTCTAGGTTCAAGCAAGTAGAGAATATGGGCTAGTCCTAATGTTTTGCACCTCTAAGAAATAATTATCATAAAGGGAAGAACAATACAAGCATCAGTATTGGTTTAGAATGACTTTGTGTTAACCCTAATTTGTTATTTCACTATGGTTCCCACAACCCTAATTGTGGGTGTTTAGTCAATTATAATTTCAAGATTAATAGTAGAAATCATAGAAGAATTCATGAATAAAGACTTACAACGATGATAGAATAAAAACCCAATGACCAAATGCACAATCAATCTTCAAAGTTAAGATTACAATGAAGAAATTTGTTCAAAACCTCATGTATTTTGTTCTCGATGTTGCTTAGGGGAACTCCAAAAATACCATAATTCTGTAAAGTAACGGATCTCCTAATAAAAATAAAACGAAATTATTTATACAATTAATGAAATCCTTTCCAACATTAACAGGGACTTCTGCATCGGGATGAGCTGCGAGTTGTAGCATGCTGCTACAGGTCATAGTCAGTGCTCATGGTATGCTTGAAAGCTTTTGGATCTCTCAAGTACGGAAGTATAACACCTTAAAAGTTCTTATACCAAACCCAGGCTTAAAATGAAAAACCAGAAAAGAAACCAAAAATTCTTGCCTTAGAGCGGCTTAACCAAAGAGTCATTGTTAGGAACAATGACTCGTCAGAAGAGTCATTGTAAGCTTCAACAAATTTCCTCCAGGGTACCAACGAGTCATATAATGACTTGTTGCATAAAGTAATGAGTCATCCTATTGCTCGTTGTAACCCAATCCATAAACCTGTTAAATCCTCCTCTCAAACAATGAGTCAGACGATGAGTCGTTGTTTAATATAACGACTCATCCTATTTAGTCATTGAGTGAGATCAAGAAAATGCTTAAGTTATCCTAGGGACAACAGATGGAAACAATGAACTATTGTTTCAGATACGGGTTGTCCTATTCGTCTGCTTGGGGATATCCAAAGTTGGTTCAAATATCTCCCAGTGACAACGAGTGGGATCAACAACTTATTGTTTCATCTAATGATTTGTTGTTCCCATCCGCTGTTTAGTTCCAGTAACTGGGATATTAAGACCTCGGACCAAGGACTTGTCCCAACGAGTCTTGGTCACAACCAACGGCTCATTGTGTGACCACTTAAATCCTGACTGGCAACTTCTAAGACTTTCTTCCAGGGGAAATTTTGTAATTTTCTTCTATTTTGAATGCCTAAACTATGTCATTTGGGGTAAATATTCAGGGGTTATAGGGAGTTAGTCGATTCTTCTCCCTCATTTCTCACTTACCCTCTCAAGAACAGAACGTTAGAACTCAAGATGTCTCCCCAACAGGAATTAGAGTTCTTCCCCTAGTTTAAAAATTCAAGGCTTCTTCCCAAGGACTTCTTCTACAGGTATGTGGGAATTCAACAAGGGGATTCTTCCATCCTTGTGTCCAAAAAATTATCTTCAGAAACCTTTTCTATTCTATCCCTACAAGAGTTATGAATTAGGGCTTTTTTCAGTTAAATTATGAGTGTTCCTAAACTCCAGTTGTCTTGCTAATTTTTATTACCTTAGCACATGATTGTTATGTTTTCGATGTAGATCTCATAATATGATCTTCTCCCTTGTTTATGATAATATTTGGGTTGATTCTTCATGATTTAAAAGTTGGTCCAGAATGCAATATTTTTTTATGGAATGTTATTTGAGCATAAATCCTCAACGTGTATGATTCAACTTAAAGTTATTGTTTTTGGACTATGAATATTCTTAGTATTATTTAGATATGTCAGTTGATAAGTTTGAATTCATCAGTCTTTTATTAAATTTAATAGTATCAATTTATCAACATGATTGTTGTTCTTTAGACTGTCACGATACTTTTAGACAAAGTAGCTTTGACAAGTCTTAGAGCATAGTTTCTTTCAGGTCCTTAGGCTCTCAGAACACTTAAGATAAGTAGTTTTGACTTATTCCTAGGACATTAGTTTCAAACTACCAGCCAATTAAATATAAGTAGGTTTTTAGTGGGAGTAGTACTTAGCACCGAGGGGGCCGAGGTTCAGCACACCTAGGTTCCCAAAACTATGTACCACCATAGGTTATTAGCGCGAATGGGCCCCAAATAGTGATCACACAGCTCAAATACTATACCCTCACAAGGTACAATAGGCTCTCTTCGATGGGGTTTATACATCAATCTCAACATCCTGACCACGTGGTCATATGTCGGTTATAGGATATCCCACAATATAGTTCAGACCAGTACAATCATAGTCTGTAGTGCAGTTCAGTCTCCCACATTTTAGGAGATTCTTATGACCTGCTGACAGTTATTAGTTCTTATAGTATTGTTAGACTTTCAGCTTCTTTTCAGTACTTACGATTCTAGGTATGGTAATTTCATGTTTTATCAGTACATTTTACATATTATCGGTATTCTTATGTTTATATTATATCTCACATACTCAGTACATCCAAAGTACTGATCGCATATTTCTATATTCTATATCATTTTATGATATAGGCTCAAGCACCCAGCCTCAACACTATAGCTAGTTTTCTTCGATGATTCCCTAACAACTTCAGTGGTGAGTCCTTATCTGCCGAGGGTCAGAGTTCCATTTTCAATTGTTATTTTCATTTTAGTTCCAGACATTAGAGTTAGTTGGGGGCTTGTCCCAACAACTCATCAGTTCTTTCTAGAAGGCATTTAGATAATACATGTTAATTTCAGCTTAAGTTTCAGTGTTTTTTCAGCTTTTCATTATAAATCAGTATTTACTTTTTTCTTTAGTCGACTTTCACTTAATATTATTTTCAGTAGATCAGTTTTAATAGAAGTATGCTTTACCATGGGTTTGCTTGGGGGCGTTTGTGATCCTAAGTACCGTATTGCGTCTAGGGTGTGAACTTGGGTTGTGAAAAACTTGGTATCAGAGCCTAAGGTTTAGAGTATCCTAGGATGTCTGAAAGATGCATCAAGTATAGTCCTTTTCATGGGGGTCAAGCATGCCACACTTATGAGGGGGAGGCTATAAGGCGTTTTAGGAAAATTGCCTTTTCTTCATCATTCTTATCATGCGTAGAGTGTGATCTCTGAAATGTCTTCCTAACTAGTTCTCTACCCTTTTGAGTTAATGATGCCTCCCAAGAAAGGAAACAAAAGAAGGATCAGCAATACTAATAAGCTAGCCCCACTAGCTCCATCATCCCCTTAGGAAAATCAGGTGTCATATGCTGAGTTTTGGGCTGCTATTCAGATGCGAGCTCAGGCAATGACCAACCAGGTTAACCAGCAGGTCATTCTTCTAGTAAATACTAATGGATCTGCAGCTGCTGCCAAGGTCCGATATTTTACTCGATGAATCCCCCAGCATTTCATGGGTCTAAGACTGATGAGGACCAGCAGGAGTTTACTAACGAGCCGTAGAAGATCACCCAAATCATGGGTGTTATTTTTGTAGAAAGTAAAAATATGGATGCTTATCATTTAAAAGGGGTAGTTCAAATTTGTAATGAGCAGTGGAAGGAGGGAAGGCAAAATAGTGCAAGTCCGGTAGAATGGGTGATCTTGGGCATATTTATATGCCCAAGTGATACTCAAATGCGTTGTTTCGTCTTGTTTATCTAACGATGTTTGTATATTCTCATGTAAATTGTAGTAAAATGTGAATTTATAGGATGCTTATCATTTAAAAGGGGTAGTTCAAATTTGTAATGAGTAAAGTGAAGGAGGGAAGGCAAAATAGTGCAAGTCCGGTAGAATGGGTGATCTTGGGCATATTTATATTCCAAGTGATACTCAAATGCGTTGTTTCGTCTTGTTTATCTAACGATGCGATATTCTCATGTAAATTGTAGTAAATGTGAATTTATTACCAACCAACATGATTAGCGTTGTTTTGGCAGGTGAAAAATGTAAATTTATGAAGCTAAGATGCATGTTGGGAGGAATCGGAAATGAATCCCGAAAGCGAGCAAGGAAATGGCCAAGGAAAGCATGGATTAAAGGGGCTCGATGGAGTCGTGTCACGTTGCCATCGTGGATGCATTCTGCCGATGATAAAATTGGCAAAATTCCCAGCGAGGTCCGTTGCCTCCGCGTGGCACGTTGGACCCAATTACCTGGAACTTGGAATTCCAAGAAGGTGCGTCTCGTGCCGTGTCACGTTGGTCGAGCCCCTCGCTGCATGCCGTGCCACGTTGGGATTAAAGACCTGGGACATCAGCCCAGGTCTCCACAAGTGGCCGTGTTATGGAGGCAAAGGTTCGCGATACTCCTTGACACGTTGCTTGTTATTGAGAAATTCACCGCATAAATAGAAACACTTAGGTTCATTTTTATTTATTCTCGACTTCCTGGTGGAGAAAACGTGGGTTGCCAGTATAGGGGACGAAAATCCTAGGTTTTTTCTCTATCTCTTTCTCCTTTCTTTCAATTGTTTGTGAAGGATTTACACTCATTTGATGATGTTTAATCCATAAATGAGTGGCTAATTTCACTTCTTGCTGAGGTTAAGAACATTTGTATTAAAATGTGATTGTTGATCATTTGGTTTTTCATCTTTTCTTCCATGGTTGTTCTATTAATTCTGTTCTTACTGCATTAATGTTTGGCCAATGTTAATGTAAATCTAAAAAGTCCGGTTTCCCGAGAGAGAGCACGAAATTGGAAAGTTGTGAATTAATAGGATATGATCTGTTCTTTGTTTGGGAAAATTGAGAATTGATTTACCGTCAGATAGAAATATACTCCTCGAAAGTCGTATTAGTCAATTACGGAATTGGTTTTGTATGGCTGCACATGAATTTCTTCTTATCACGTAAATGTAGGTGGAATGTTCACATTCTGTTGGTTAAATACGAGAGTTTGAATCCATAGGCAATAATTTTGACTAGCAACCTAGAGGAAAGATTAACCAAATTGTATCGATAATTTAATTTCTACATGTTCGTTTAGCCTCGCATGCTCACATTCATAGTTCGTACTCAAATTATATATTCATTTTAGACTTAGTACAAATTAGGAAACAAATTACAAAAACTTTCTTTACATTGTTGTCCGCATTTTTAGAGTTACGCTATTGACACTGGTAGATTTGCTATCGTAGTCCATTCCCCGGTGGGATCGATACTTGGCTTACTTGAGCCATTTACTACGTTATTAGACCACGTGCACTTGCGTGTAGTCATCCGCACACCCGAATGGGATGAGTTTGTGACTCGCATCTCTCTCCTCCTGGACAAGTTCTTTCCCTAGGGAGTTAAGGCAAGCTAGGCCGGCCGAGTTTATGAACTTAAGGCAAAATGACATGATAGTATAGGAATATCTATGGAAGTTCACTCAACTATCGAGGTATGTTCTAGAAATAGCTTCGGGAGTCGAGGGCTCGCATGCTCAAGTTCTTGAATTGAGTCATGACCTTGGTTGTCAAGGAGTGTAGAATCACTATGCTCATCAAAGATATAGACATCGAGTCTCATCATCCATGCATAGAAGATAGAGGCGCAGAAACCGAAGGAGACAAAGGGAAAGTAAGGGGCAAGGACATGCCGCCTAAGTATTCCCACCGTAGGTTAGGTGGTGGTAATCGCCCCCATCAGCGGCAACAAAGGCCTCGCCACCTTCTTCAACCAGCCCATCTTTTTTACCCCGTATGGATAGAAGAGGTGGGACATCGCTTCTCAGCCCCAGAGCTATGTCTCCAGCACCAGACTTTCCAATAAGTCCTAAGTATGGTAAGAACCATTAGTGAGTGCCATGGGCAAAGAAGATTGTTTTGGTTGTTCCAAATTAGGCCACAAATTAATAGATTGCCTAATGGGAGAGGACAAGGAAGGCCCAAATTAATTACATCAATAGGTTCGCCGAGTCGTGCTACTCAACAAAAAGGTACTATTTTAGGTATAGGTACATCGTTGCCAGAACCGATTCTATGCTTTATCCTCCCATTAGACCAAGAGAACTCACCTAACGTAGTGATTGTTACTACGCTCTTTCGATAGATTTGTATGCTTTACTAGATCGAGGAACTACACTTTCCTTCGTGGGACTCCTTACATCGCTATCGCTGATATCAATCAAAATTCTTCTAGAACCCTTTTAGTCTCTACTCCAATTGGCGAGTCAATTAGAGCTAGCTGGGTGGCAGAAGAATTGGTTCGGTCACAATATTTCATAATGTCACCCGCTGATCTAGTAGAGCTAGATATGGTCAACTTTTTACCCTATTCTTGGCATGGCCTGGGTTACATTCTTGCTATTCCTCGCTGAGTGCAATCCGCAGTCGTTAGATTACACTATTATCAAACCAAATTCTAGTGTGGAAGGGTAGCACTTCAACACCTCAGTAGTCGATGTCATTTCATACATTAAGGAGAGGAAAATGAGTAAGGGATACATCTACCACCTAGTTAGTCTTAAAGATTCTAGTTCCAAACCCTAACACTTCAGTCAATTCCTGGTAAATGAGTTCCCCGATGCTCTCGATGATCTCCGGGAGTACCTCCAGAGGAGGTCCCGTTGCCTCCGTGGCACGTTGGACCTAATTACCCGGAACTTGGAATTCCAAAGGAAGGTGCGCGTCGTGCCGTGTCACGTTGGTCGAGCTCCACATTGCATGCGGTGCCACGTTGGGATTAAATACCTCGACGACCAAATTCCAGTGAGCCTTCTCATAGCAGCCGTGTCACTGAGGCGTTGCCCGCAAATGCCCGTGACACGTTGCTTGTTATTCCGTGAAAAATTCCCACCAGTATAAAAGAACACTTAGGTTCATTTTTATTTATTCCGACTTGGTGGAGCAAGAAGCGGGTTATAGTGCTTGGGGACTCCAAAATCCTAGGTTTTTCTCTATCTCTTCTCCTTCTTTCAATTGCTCGTATGATTTACACTCATTTGATGATGCTTAATCCACAAATGAGTGGCTAATTTCACTTCTTGCTGAGGTTAAGAACATTTGTATTGAACTGTGATTGTTGATCATTTGGTTTTTCATCTTTTCTTCCATGGTTGTTCTATTAATTCTTGTTCTTAATGACACTTGGCCAATGTTATTTTGTAAATTTAAAAGTTTGGTTTCCTCGAGAGAGCACGAAATTGGAAAGTTGTGAATTAATAGGATATGATCTGTTCTTTGTTTGGGAAAATTGAGAATTGATTTACCGTCAGATAGAAATATACCCGAAAGTCGATTAGTCAATTACTTTAATTGGTTTTATATGGCCTAGAACATGAATTTCTTCTTATCACGTAAATGTAGGTGGAAGGTCTATGATTCTTAAGTTAAACAGAGTTTTAACCTATAGGCAATAATTCCACTAGCAACCGAGGGAAAGATTAACCAAATTGTACGATAATTTATTTCTCTACATGTTCGTTTTAGCCCCCGCATGCTCTCACATTCATAGTTCAGACTCAAATTGTATATTCATTTTAGACATAGTACAAATTAGGAAACAAAATATAAAAACTTTTCTTTACATTGTTGTCTCGCATTTTTAGAGTTACGCTTTATTGACACTTGAGTAGATTTTGCTATGTAGTCCGCCCCCCGTGGGATCGATACTTTTTTTGGCTTACTTGAGCCATTTACTACTTGTTCGACCACGTGCGCTTTAAGTGTTGTAGTCATCCACACCCCAACAAGTTTTTGGCGCGTGCTCTGGACCGGCAATTGGCAAAGATTTTCTTAAGTGTTAGTTTGCTATTTCTATATTTGTGTTGACAACTTGGTCTTAGACTGTCTTTTGCAGATATTAAATTCGTTGTATCACTCAGCAAGGGAGAAGGAGCTGGTGGATCCTTCCTTAGAGCCGAAAAGACAATTTCATCGGGGCCGGAGAGAAGCTCTAGAGAGAAAGCTGGGCATTTCTTTGCTCCGACAAACAACTCGGAGCAACCACTGCATCCACCACTTGTGTGTGCGTGTTAGTGCCCGAAGAAATGGTAAATGAATGCTCATGATATGGCAATCTCATGCTAGCAATGTCACATCTAGCATTCGGCAAACCCGAGCTAGAGGGAGCTTCGAGCTAAACAGTAACACGGTACAATTGCCGCACACCGTGGCGCTCTCACAGTCTTCCTCACGAGATCCACAACAACATCTTCAAAAAAATTCTTTGGAGATAAGGACACTTACACTACTGGAGTGTCAACGGATTATGTCAAAGCATAATTGTTCCCATTTTCACTTTTGGGAGAAGCCAAAAGGTGGTTGAAAGCCGAGCCACCCAATTCCATCACCACGTGGGATGATCTTGCAAAGAAGTTCTTGATCCGGTGCTTTCCATCCGGTAGAACAGACTTAGAAGTCAGATTCTATGTTTTAAACAAAGAGAAGGGGAGAATCTGTATCAAGCTTGGGAGAGATTTCTAAATCGATGTTGCGGATTGTCCCTATCACCACCAATTCAATGATGTGCCGGTGCACACTTTTATAGAGGGTTTGGAACCCCACACCTGTAATTCTAATGGGACTCAAGAAATAGGGACAAGCATTAGAAAAGACTCCCATGATGAGCCGTATACTTTGTTGAATCGTATTTCGTAGGTAATCCGGAGGGAATGCGGACTCTTCAAGAGGAGGAACAAGAAAGCAAATCCTGGAGTCTTGGAAGTGGATGGTTTTACGCCTATCGCCGCATTTATAGTCAAGCAAGGTGTGAACAGTCAACACCCACTTCGCAATATGAGCGTGAATCCGCCTCAAGCCTGAATGCAAAGGTGCCATTTGGTGTGAAGTGTGTGGAGTAATGAACACTACCGAGTGTTGTGGAGCAAATCTGAATTCGGTGAACTTTGTTGGTAATGCACAGAGGAATAATCACCAACGCATGGTAACAGCTACAATTCTAACTCGAGGAATCACCCAAATTTCTCTTGGGGTAGAAACAACCATCGTGGGCAGAGTTCGAGTCGTGGGGCACAAAATAGAAATCAAGGAGGCGTTAGAACTATCATCATGAAGTATCAAACAACAATGCACCTCCTCCGCCACCATCACCCAAAGATTGAGGAGATGTTCAAACTATGATAGCTAACCAACTCAATTGCAGGCCGACTATGTGAAACTAGCACCATGTGTAAAGAACAATCAAGAGCTACAAAGGCCGAGTACCGCTTGGGCAATTTGTCGGGAGCCCAAACACTGCAGCCTAGAGGAGGACTTCCGAGTGACACCGATCCTAACCCCCAAGCAAGTGAATGTAGTGACCACAAGGAGTGGTTTATACTTTAAAGAGGTGGAACCGTAAAAGACCACCTCAACAGAGCAGCTGGTAAACGGAGGGAGCAAAGTGATGAGAGGGAAGAAAAAGGATGCCGAACTAGAAAGACCACCACCCCCATTCCTCAATAGATTAAAGAAACACAAGGAGGAAGTGTGTTTCAAGAAGTTCATGGAGGTGCTTAAACAGTACACATTAACTTACCTCTTGTTGATGTTTTGCAAATGGAGTGCCGAAGTACGCAAAGTATAACAAGGACATCGTGGCAAACAAAAGCAAGTTGACCAGGCACGCCACTATGGCTCTTACTGGGAGGAGTTGCACTTCCTGACAAACAGTTGCCCACAAAGCTTAAGGACCCCGGGAGCTTTACAATACAAATTACTATTGGGCAGTCAATCCGAGCTCGCGGATTATGTGATTTGGAAGTGAGCATTAACTGATGCCGACATCTAGATTCAAGAAGTTGGGGCTAGGAAGTCCTAACCAACAACAAGCATCTTGCAACTAGCGATCGTTCCTTGGCAAGACCCGATGGCATTGTGGAGGACGTGCCGATGCAAGTGGGCTCCCTTGTCTTCCCAGACTTCGTTGTGCCGGGACTGGCCGTACGTGAAGTCCCATTTATTTTGGGACGTCCTTTCTTGGCGACCGGAAAGCGCGGATCGATGTAGTCATAGGTGCGCCTAACCATGCGAGCGCATGACAAGGTGGAGGTGTTTGATGTGTACAAGGCCACCAAGCTCCCGACCGGTACGAGGAACTCGGTGATCAACGTGATTAATCGAGCCGATGTTGTTCGTAGCGTTGAGTCTCGGGAGTTATTGGGGAAACCACCGGGAGGGGTGTGTTTTTACATGGGTGAGGACGTACTGAAGAAACCGTCACCCTAGGGGCCGAATGAGCGTAATGACGTCGAGCCGCGACGCAGAGAAATCAGCGCCGCACGTGGGAGGCAACCCGTGAATTTGTTGTATTGTATATGTACATTAGTTAAGTAAAAGAAAAGAAAAAAATAATATAAATATGTAAATAAAAAATATATATATATTGTGTTGTTTTTTCAAACTCATTTTAACCATTGTTGTAAGAAAATTTCGAAGCTGATCGAGGGAAAATGCAAAGAATATCAAAGGAGAAAACAAGGTAAGTAAAAATAAAAAGTGGCAAATAGTGAGCCTAATGATGGCTCGTGCCTGAGGAGGGCCTCCGCTACCCTCCGTGACACATTGAAGGCAACTGAATTTTTAAAACCTGCACCCACGCGGAGCGGTTCCGTGCCACTGAGGGGGGTGCTCCGCGTTACCCACGTGACACGTTGAGTGTCATTTCGCGTCACGCTGGGTGACCGGTGCGAAATTCCCACCTTTTAACCCCGATTTTGCCTCATTCTTCCTATCTTTCTCCTCTACGACAAACATCCCAAAACCCTTTCTCCTCAATGTGACACGGACCTAGGCACGAATTTTCGTCAAGTTTTCTTCCTTTCATCGACCCAAGGTATGTTCTTTCAACTCTATCTCAATCTTGTCGAATTTTTCGATTTTGAACATGTGATGTGAGTAAAACTTTGCCCTCTAAGTAGAAATTGAGCTTGAATTCAATTGAGTTATTGTTAATTGATGTGCTTAATATCATTGTGATTGTATGAACCCAATAAATACATTAGCTTGATTGAATTTTTGTAAAATTAGAGCTAGGGTTTGAATTTGGAATATAAAAAGGGAAAATTTAATAAACGTGAAATTTTGTTGCGTTGTGCATGTTGGGCGAGGTGCGTTGGTTGTGCTTAATGTTGATATGCTAAAGACCGACGGATTTTCAGGGTAACGAAATTGTGATATGCAAGAAGTGGGTGAATTGTATAGGTTTGTGTAGATAAATTTTTTTCTTTTCTTTTTCCTTTCTAAGTGCTATGTATAGAAATGGACGAGGGTAATAAGCCGTGGTTAGATGTACGAAGTCCGGTAGTGAAAAGAATTTATACCGCCGAATTCTCTCGAATGCACGAGGCATGTTTGTTGTGTTTTTTGTTTTTTTTTTATGTAAATTGGAAATAAGTATGATCTTGCCGTAATGTCGTAATGGCTAAAGACTAATGGTGGGGGTGGCCTAGCCTAACCCAAGCAACCTTAGTCGAAGCTAATTTTAATTTGATCGACATTGGGACCGTCCGCTGATTTGACAAGAACAATGGCAAGCGTGCAAGACCAAGGGAAAGTGCGCATCTACATCGGGCGCCGGAAGGAAGAGAATTAGACCGGAAGCAAGAAGCCCCAATGACCGTTCTCAGTGCCAACGCTAATACTCTGAACCCGAGGCGCATTTAGGAAGGGAAGAAGTGGTATACAAAGCACAAGGAGAATAAATACTCTCGAGGAGCACATTGCAAGGGAGCCTTTGGCAATGTGAGTTCCTCGAATTGTCCACCGTAGGACACACTTGCCGTGGGTCGCTTTATCTTTGAAGAGCCCAAGGTGGCAATCTACACTTGATTCTCGGAGTTCTATGCAAATCGAAACCCGACGCTCCGCAAATACACCATCAAAATAAGGGGCCAAATTGTCACTGAACCCCATCAGCCTGAATGCCATCTTGGGGGCGCACAACACAGACGCCCATGTACTCCTAAGCAACTGAATGTCACTCCACCATATGCGGATATCGACGCACTCTTGTGTGGAGCCCGTTCGGACAAGACGTCGAGTTGCATAAGGAGAGGGGCTACCATCGACATTGCCCTACTCACGATGAAAAGGGAAGCGGATCCGCCGAAAAATTGTTTGTTCCTCGCCGAGCCTCCTAGGGGTGCATATGGCGTATGTCACCCGGATCGCGTATGCTTGGTGTATGCCCCGATGAAAGGGTCGGAGATCAATGCTGCGCTGGGTGATCATATCCGCCATGAACAGAGCCCGTTTGCATCAAGGGCACGGTACGGGTTTGGTGGTTTCACACCACGTCTCGAGGGGCTTGGATGTTGAGGAAGAGGCCTGGATTACATCCCGCAAATGGGATAGGCGTGCCGTGGACGGCACTAAGACCAAGGCACCACACACTACGCTCCCACCAGTCGAGTCATGCTCAGGATGATCAAGATATTGGCCCGCTTGTTCTGATGCAGATGTCTACTCGCGCATAGGCGGGAGGCTTCAAGAATGAGAGGATGAGCAATGGCGCCGACTTAGACTCACCCCTTCGACGAAAATGCCAGGGCTCTGTGTCGGGCCCGGCTTACAGCTCGTGGATGACGACACGTCCCCACCGGGAGAGGAGACACGCCGCGAGGACTCGATGTTGAGTCGGATGAGAACGACGAGGGCTAGTCCTGAACATACTGGCATGGCAAAGAAGACTCTAACGAAGAAGTTTAATACTTTGATTGATCAAAGGAGTTTCACCACCCACTTTTTGTGCTTTGTTGAATTTATGAACACCGGGACAGTGTCTTGGCTTAAGCGTAAGTGGGGAGTAGTTAGGTAGCCGGTTTTTGTCTTGTTTTATTGATATTCATGCCTCGTTGTTGTGCTTGGAAAATTGTGGCCCCGTGCTTTTGTGTGTATGTTTTGTAATTGCACTATTGCGAGGCCGTTGTGTGTCAGTTTGATGTTGTTAGTCGGTTGTGTAAATAATTTTTTTATCGAAATCATCGATATTTTTAAATTTTTTCGTTAATTATTTTATGATTGGGTTTCTCAGGCATTTGCTTTTGCTCTTTTACCGAGAAGAGTCCCATTGAACCGAAGTCGTAAATAGACGTTCCTATGATGATGGACGACGACCGTCTCTTAAGGGAAATGTAGTCGATAGGAGTAGTTTTGTCTGTTATATTTGTTTGTTTGTTTGTACCCCCAAGCGTGTCGCTACTTTTTTATGGTTGCTAAATTCTTATTGCGTGTTGTACATGATATTTAGAATGCAAAGGTGATTCGTATGAAAGCATGCAATTTTGTAAATATGTTGAGATACCTAGGCCATAGAATTCGATTCGGTGTGATTTAGAGGCTTAATATTTGGAATTCTTGTAATTAGCCGATTGAAGAGTATGTGAATATGTCTTGAGTTGAGCATGTGCAATGAGTGTCTAGTGAGGTTTGGATTATTCCATGCTATTGTGGATTGTCTAGAACTTGCCTCGTGTGTACGAAACGAAATGAAGGAAGTGTAGTGTAGGAAAGGATGTAGGCATTTCTTGTTTTAACCAAAAGTTTTTTTCTTTTCATACCCACTCGAATGTCAACTAGTTAGCCCATTGACCTTTGCTCATTTTTTTCTTTTGTCAATAAGGTGTAAACTGAAAGCTTAACCCTTTCTTTTCATTATCCGTAATCTCGATCCAAAACTCTTAAGCGCTCAAGAAAAAAATAATTTTCCCACAAAGGTCAAGGAGTGAGTATTGTGAAAGAAAAGAAAAAGCAAAGTGATGAAAGTAAAGAAAAGATCAAAGGTGCACTTGCCGGATTTAAAGAAAATAAAGATGTATAACTAATCTTTGTTGTTAAGCCGGGTGTGTTTAAAGAAGTGGGGGGAAAAATAAAGAAAGACTTCAAGAATGGGAGGATGAAGGAAGAAACAATGCCTACAATGTGGATAGGATGTTGAAAAAGCGCTTAAGGAAACTAGTTGCTATTATTGGTTAGCCCAAAATTTACTAGTCTGTAGCCATTATTTACCCGTTAAGTCCTACGTGATCTTACATCACGCGTCCCCATAATAGTGAGTAATACACTGTGGTGCTCCATGGTTCATGACATGATGCATATGAATTCTTCTTTGGGAGAGAGAGCGAAATCGTGTCTATGCCCCCGCATGTAATGCTTTAGAGTTCATGTGATTGAAAAGGGGAAATTTCTTGTAATGTGAGGGCACATGCTTGACGAGAATTGAATTTTGTGGCCTGGCTATCTTGATCACCTAATTTGCATGAGTTTGCCGATATCGAGAGTCGATTCGGAGTCTAGGAGGTCTTGATGTGTTGGATGTCATTGCATGATGATACTATGCATGTTTTCTTGATGATTTGCTATATTAAATAATCGGTATAACCGTAGCTCTGATTGGCTGAGCCAAAGTAGCCATGATTGGGTGTCAATTAATGGTAAGATTATTTGCTCGGGTTTTAATGCACAAGATTTTAATCTGTAGTGATCTTGGGCATATTTATATGCCCAAGTGATACCAAATGCTTCATTTCGACTTTTTATCTATCGTTATTTGCACATTCTCATGTAAATTGTAGTAAAATGTGAATATATACGAACCAACATGATTACGTTGTTTTGCAGTGAAAATGTAATTTTAGGAAGCTAAGATGCATGTAGGGAGGAATCGGAAATGGACTCGGAAGCGAGCAAGGAAATGGCCAAGGAAAACATGGATTAAAGGGGCTCCGCGATGGAGCCGTGTCACGCCGCCATAGCGGATGCACTCCCGCCTGCATGATAAAATTGGCAAAAATTCCAGAGGATGTCCGCGCTGCCTCCAGGCACGTTGGACCTAATTACCTAACTTGGAATTCTTAAAGGAAGGTGCGTCAAGCCGTGTCACGTTGGTCGAGCACCGCGTACACAGCCACGTTGGGATTAAATCACCCACGACCAAATTCCGTAGAGAGCCTCAAGGTTGCGCTATGTCACATGAGGCGTTGCTCCGCGATGCACTCCGTGACACGTTGCTTGTTATTCCTAGAAAATTCCCACTAGTATAAAATAGAACACTTAGGTTCATTTTTATTTATTCTCGACTTGGTGGAGCAAGAACGTGGGTTACAGGTGGCTGTGTGGACTAAAATCCCAGGGTTTTCTCATCTCTTTCTCCTTTCTTTCAATTGTTTCAGATGATTTACACTCGCTTGATAATGTTTAATCCACAAATGAGTGGCTAATTTCACTTCTTGCCGAGGCTAAGAACATTTGTATTGAAATGTGATTGTTGATCGGTTTGGTTTTTCATCTTTTCTTCCATGGTTGTTCTTTATTAATTTGTTCTTACCGCATTAATGTTTGGCCAATGTTAATGTAAATCTAAAAAGTCCGATTTCCCGAGAGAGAGCACGAAATTAAAAGTTTGAATTAATAGATATGATCTTTACTTAGTTTGGGAAAATTGAGAATTGATTAACCTTCGAGATAGAAATATACCCGAAAGTCCAATTAGTCAATTACGGAATTGGTTTTGTATGGCTAGAACATGAATTTCTTCATCGGGCGTAAATGTAGGTGGAAGGTTCATGATTCTTAAGTTAAGCTAAATACGAGAGTTTTAACCCATAGGCAAATTTCCGACTAGCAACCTGAGGAAAGATTAATCAAATTGTATCGATAATTTATTTCTCTACATGTTCGTTTTAGCCTTAGAATGCTCACATTCATACTGCACTCAAATTGTATATCTATTTAGACTTAGTACAAATTAGGAAACAAAATATAAAAAACTTTCTTTACATTGTTGTCTCGCATTTTTAGAGTTGGCGTTTATTGATACTTGAGTGCTATCGTAGTCCAGCCCTCGTGGGATCGATACTTGGCTTACTTGAGCCATTTACTACTTGTTAGACCACGTGCACTTGCGTCATCTAGACACCCGAACACCGGGATGAGTTTGTGACTACATTCTTAGACAGTTCTTTCCTAGGGAGTTAAGGCAAGCTAAGGTCGCTAAGTTCATGAACTTGAGGCATGCGCTAGAAATAGTTTCTGAGTCGAGGGCTCGCATGCTCAAGTTCTTGAATTGAGTCATGACCTTGGTTGTCAAGGAGTGTAGAATCACTATGCTCATCAAAGATATAGACATTCCCAGTCTCATCATGCATGCATAGAAGATAGAGGTCGAGAAACCGAAGGAGACAGAAAGGAAAGTGTTCTGGGCAAGGACATCTCAACTAAGTATTCCCACAGAGGTTAGGTGGTGGTAATTCCTTATCAACCGGGCAACAAAGGCCTTCGCCACCTTCTTCAACCAGTTCTATCTTTTTTTACCCCGTATGTATAGAAGAGGTGGGACATCGTGTTTCTAGCCCTAGAGCTATGTCTCCAGCAACCACTGCGCACTTTTCCAATAAGTCCTACGTATGGTAAGAACCATCGGGGTGAGTGCCATATGGGCAAAGAGGATTGTTTTATTATTCTTAGCTAGGCCACAAATTAATAGATTGCCTATCAAGAGGACAAGGGAAGGCCTGGGCCCACTACATCAAGAAGTCCGCCGAGTCGTGCTACTCAACAGGGTACTACTGTATAGGTGGCGATCGCTGCTAGAACTGATTCTATGCTTTATCCTCCCATTAGGACCGGGAACTCACCTAATGTAGTGATTGGTATACTACGCTCCTTTCAAATAGATTTGTATGCTTTACTAGATCGAGGAACTACACTTTCCTTCGTGACTTACATCGTTATCCGCTTTGATATCACCAAAATTCTTCTAGAACCTTAGCTTTTACTCCAATTGGCTAATAATTAGAGCTAGTTGGGTATATAGGAATTGTCTGGTCACAATGTTTAATAATGTCACCTTAGTTGATCTAGTAGAGCTAGATATGGTCAACTTTTTACCCTATTCTTGGCTTGGCTCGGTTACATTCTTTGTTATGCCTCGCTGGATCAGAGAACCGTGAGTCGTTAGATTACAACTTATTAACAAACCAGTCCTAGTGTGGAAGGGTAGCACTTCAACACCTCAGGTCGTGTCATTTCATACCTTAAGGAGAGGAAATGAGTAAGGATACATCTACCACCTAGTTAGTCTTAAAGATTCTAGTTCCAAAACCCTAACACTTCGGGCCAATTCCCGTGGTAAATGAGTTCCCCGATGTGTTCCTCGATGATCTCTCCGGGAGTCCCTCCCAAGTAGAAAATAGACTTTGGTATAGACCTTCTTCCCGTATACCCAACCCATCTATATTCCCCTGCCATAATGGCTCTAGATGAGCTTAAGGAGTTGTATGGAACAACCTGAAAGACCTTCGACGAGGGCTTCAGATCCAATATCTCTCAATAGGGTGCCCTAGTCCTATTCATGCGAAAGAAAGATGGTACACTTAGAATGTGAATTGACAATCCTCAACCGAAAGGTTACAATTAAGAACAGGTATCTCTACCCAAGATCAATGACTTGTTCGAACAACTTCAAGGAGCTAGTTGTTTGTCAAAGGTGATCTAAGATCAGGATACCACACTCAAATGGTAAAGAATGTGACATTCCAAAAACAAATTTTCGTAACTCGAAAATGGTCACTACGAATTTGTAGTTATGTCTTTTGGACTAACCAATGCTCCCGCAACTTTTATGGACCCGATGAATAGAGTATTCAAGTCATACATAGACATGTTCGTATTTTCTTTATGACTTACATTCTAGTTTACTGTGACAGAGGAGGGCGGCTGCGTACCTCATATAAGAATAGTTTTGCACTCAGTGGACCGCTAATTGTTCAATTTAGCACGTCTATATTTTTTTACAAAGTTAGTTGCATTTCTGATATTTCCTCTAGCGAGGGTAATTCGCCTTGATCCTCAAAAGGTTTTGGTAGTCAAGGATTGGCCCAGACCCACTTCTCCATCAAATATCGAGTTTCTTGGGCCTAGCCGCTTATTATAGACGGTCATGTAAGGATTCACTTTATCTTCTCCTTTGACAAGGACAAACTTAAAAGAAGGTGAAGTTTCGAACAGTCTTGTAATGCCCCGAAAGCTTAAAGACTAGATCCGGGGACTTAAATCGAAAATCTTGAAATTCACACAATTGTCACGTAATCCACTCACCTAACGGGTCGCTAGAGACCTAATGACTTTTAGGTCAGCTGTGAGAAGGAGAAATAAGTATTGGTAAGGGAGAGAAGCAAAGTGTCTAAATGGAAGACTTCACGAGTCGTGGTCAATCGAAATAACTCGTTATGTCCCCATTACTGCACTTCTAGTCGCTTGTTACGCAAAGGCACCTAATGAGTGTCACCATGAGTCGTCATCACTAGTAACGACTCGTTGTGACCACCCGTGGTCAAGCCTAGCATAGAAACTTTCCGAAGTGAGACAAGGTGGTCCATGACCTCGCGACCACGAGCGTGGTCGCCACCACGACCCATTAGGTCATCCGTTGCTGTCACCCGTCGGTTTTTATCAATGATTTTCTAAGGTCTATTTAGTAACTTCCTTACTCTTCTAAGCTTTAAACTACTTCTTTTTGACGTAATTTCAGACTTATTTGAGGGTTTGAATGGTTCCTTCCTCATTCCAATGTTTAATCTCGTAAAGTTCATCGAAGAGTCTCTCAAGAACCCTTCAAGAAAGCGTAGGGTTTTCCTCCATTGCAAAATAGCCTGAAGCTTTCTCCTTCAAGAAACTTCAACTCGTACAAGGGAATTCAACAAGGGAAATTGTTCTACCCTAGTGTTCCCCAAACCCTCTCATCAAGCTTTATCAGTTTTAGCCCCGAGCTTTCAAAAAACGATAGATTATACATTGTTTTTGATAAATTTCACATAGAATGATTTCCTTGCTTATTATTGATATGATCTCCATGAATTCTTACCCGACTGGTTGATGTTCTCGCCAGTCAATTAAATCCCTAAATTCTTTGATTGAAGATTATTTGCTTATTAAATCCCATCTAGTTAATGAAACATGTTTTTGGATGAATCTCCTTATAATTTTTACTATATATATATATGATGAGCAAATATTCCATTTGATAAGAATAATTTTAGTCTTGTTAGACGAGATTTCTATAATTCTTGAGATTTTGCCATATTATGAAATTTTTGTCTTGTTGGAATGAGTTGAGTTCTCTATTACGCTAGGTTACATTCAAGCAGAACGTAGAACCTCTTCGAACTATCGAACTTGTCTACCGACGCCTTGACTTCGCCTTATCCTAAGGTGTCGCAGCATCCCGCTATCGAATCGATACGAATCCAATTTATTAGTCCATTGCTGTCATGGAACTTTAGATATATAGCTTTTAACTAGCCTCAGACCCCGGGCCTAGATAATGCTTTGTTCTAGATGGTTACAACGCTTTCTAAATAAGCAATTTGGTGACCGCCTAGAACCCAGCTTTTAGAATCTCGGTCCGACAAGACTCTTAAGGTATCGCTTCTATGTCCTCGACTAGTCTTGAACCCCGCCGAGCTAACAACCTAGTAGTTCCGCCTTAGGTTTATCCAGTGGGAGTACGACTTAACATCGAGTGGATTGGGTTCTAGTGCACCTAAAATTCCCAAAAATACATTGCTAGCATAAAGTTGGCGCACATTTGTCCCGATTGCCTCGCACTCGTGATCACCTGGGGCCATGCCTTTATACCCTAGTAAGTATAGTATTGGGTCCTACCGGTGGGTGTATACATAGTACTCCACGTCTAGCTCACGTGGTTATATGTCGGTTGCACTCTCCCACTAGTCGCCTACCAGCTTTAGAATAAGCAACCTCAGCTTGCTCCGCTTCTTTCAGCTTTAGCCCAAAATAGCTTTTAGTATTCAAGACTCGTAACTTTCGACTTAGGCATGTCTTTTGATCTTCGTATAGGGTCATCTTGACCATTTAGTTTACCAAGAGTTCCGCTCAATTTACTTGTTAGTCATTGCGTCATTTGGGCTTCACTTTTATTCTTTTATGTTTTCTCCCGCTTGCTCGCACATTCAAAGTAATTTGATGCATACTTTTATGCCGTATCGCTTCATGATACAGCTTGCGTGTCCCTTGTATCTTTCAAAGACCGTAGTCGCCATGGTTCGATCCTCCACCTCGGCCAGCTTGAATTGTGAGTCCTCATCATTCGAGGGCCTTATTGTGATTTTTTTACTTTATTTATTTTTTTTAGCTAGACTTAGAGTTAGTCAGACTTGTCCCAGCAACTCAACGCTTAGGGAGGGATTTCGCATTAATGCACAAATTCCAACTTCGATGTTCTTAAACTTCATGTTTTCAGTTTTATTATCATAAATGCTTTATACTATTGCTCTAAAGCTTTCCTATATATATATGTTTTACTTCGAATACCAGCTGTATGATAGACCAGTGGTTTGACTTGGGTCACTTGTGGCTTCAAGTACCGTGTCCCTAGGGTGTAGACTCAGTGGCATGACAAACCGATGCATTTGAAAAGAGCTTTTAGTAGTTGAAGATTTAATTTATCACAACCCCATTTCTGATATCGTTTAAGTTTCAAACGGGTTTGTGATCTATTGTGATGCCTCTAAAGTTGGCCTTGGTTGTGTTTTGATGCAATATTGTAAGGTAATATCTTAATCCTCAAGAAAACTCAAGGTTCATAAGAAGAACTATCATAAATGCTTTATACTATTGTTTCAAAGCTTCGCCATATGTTTTACTCTGTAATACAAAGGTATGATAGACCATGGTTTGACTTGGGGTCACTTAGGCTTCACCGTGTCCCGTCTAGGGTGTAGACTCGTGGCATGACAGTCCGATGCATTTATGAGCTTAGTAGTTGCAGATTCACTTATCACAACCCCATTTATACTGCTTTAAGTTTCAAACGGGTTTGTGATCGATTAGATGCTCTAAAGTTGGCCTTGGTTGTGTTTTGATGCAATATTGTAAGGTAATATCTTAATCCTCAAGAAAACTCAAGGTTCATAAGAAGAACTATCGACTCATGATCTAAGGCTTGTAGCCGGTAGTATTTTCCTTAAACATTTGAAGGCGCACTTTATGGTGTTAATGTGGATGTTTTATAGACCATAAGAGCCTGCGTATGTGTTTAGTCAGCAATTAAATCTACGTCGAGAAGGTGGTTATAGTTATTGAAAGACTATGACATGAGTGTGTTGTATCACCTGGGCAAGGCCAACATAATGGTTGATGCCCTCAGTAGGAAGCTATGGGGAGTGTTACTCATGTTGAGTACGGCACAAAGGAACTGCAAATGATATACACGTACCGGCTCGCTTAGGGGGTCCGCTTGGTTGACTCAAGAGAAGGTGGGAGTAGTAGTCCGTAATGGGTAACACCTTCCTTGGTGGTGGAGGTTAAATCAAAGTAGGATGAAGACCCAATTTCGTCATGTCAAGGAAGTAGTCCTAAAGAAAGAGGTGTTAATCTTCCAAAAGGGGAGATGGTGTGTTCCATTATCAAGGTAGGTTGTGGGTTCTTGATGTGGACGATTTGAGGTAGCGCATACTAATGGAAAGCTCACAAAGACTAGGTACTCTATACACCCGTGTTCCCACCAAGATGTACCGTGATCCACAGGAAGTCTATTGGTGGCATGAAGTAAGGACACGAAAATTCTAGACTAAGTGTCCAAATTGCCAACAGGTCAAAGTAGAACACAAGACACCTAAGGGTATGACTCAAGATATTAGCATTCCTACTTGAAGTGGAAAGAAGTAAACACGGGACTTCACATGTGTGCCACTTTATGCGCCGACATCATGACTTAATTTGGGTGGTGGTAGACTCGACATGACTAATTTAGCACATTTCCCACCAAGAAGACAAATGCATCAACAGAGGAATATGCTAGACTATACATCCAAGAGTTAGTCGACTTCATGGAGTTCCCTTCGCCATCATTTTCGGTATATAGGGGTACTACCACCTTGCACATTTAGAAGTCATTTTAGAAAGAACTTGGTACTCGTGTCAAGCTAAGACAACTTTTCACCCCCCAAATAGATGGACAAAGGCGTGTACTATTTAGACTTTGGAATATATGTCGAGGGCTTGCATGATCGATTTCAAAGGTGGTTGGTATGATTATTTCATTTCATCAAATTTGCATACAATAATAGCTAAAGTACCCATTATTTAGATGGCCCCGTTCGAGGTATTATATAGTATCAAATTTCATAGGTCGTTTCGATGGTAAGAAGCTACCGTGATAAGACCCGATTCAAGCACATGAGGCCATGCGTAAGGTTCAACATCAGGAATCAATTGAGAACAAACAAAGTCGACGTAAATTGTATGCATCTAAGGAGAAGGAGTTGGAGTCACGATCTGAATATCTAAAATTTTACCTATGAAAGGGGTTATAAGGTTCGCAAAGAAAGGAAAGCCTAATTCGATATGGTTGCCCTTGCTGCAATCCCGAGACACACTAGCAATGTGGCTTATGAACTGGAGTTTCCTGCGGAGTTAGCATTGATGAACCCTGTCTTTCAAGTGTCCTTGTTGAAGAAATGCATCGATAACCCAACCAAAATAGTGCCCTGTGAGTGTTTGGGTAAAGACAACTCTATAAAGAAGTTACGTCAGATCCTAGACCATCGTGTTCATAAGATGAGGAATAAGGAGGTTGGTTCAAGAAAGGTTTTATGGAGGAACCATCTGTCGAGGGAGCCACATGGGAAGCAAGGCAGATGATGGATAAATTGTCTCACATATTCCCTTCCGCCGCCTTCGGCAAGATTAGGTACTAAATTCCTCCTCGAAAATTCTAGTCGCATCCCTCAACTTTATCTCATGTTTTAGTGTGCACTCTAATTGCATAAGTTCATTTAGTATGTCTACCTCTGGGCTCTGAGTCAATAACTCCTTCAATAATCGCCCATAGCCTTTAGTTCGATTGAATCTCTTCCCCAAATACTTCCTCACCTACTTAGCCTCATGAATGTTCCATAGGGGAGATATTGTAACACCCCAAACTTTTCTAGACCAAACCCATACTTAAAATGAAAACCAGAAAGAAACCCGAAAATCTTGCCCCAAGATTACTCAACCAACGACTCATTTTCAAGAATAATGACCAAATAGAAGAGTCCTAGTAAGCTCCAACAAATTTCCTCCATGGTACCAATGGGTCATAGAATGACTCGTTACATGAAGTAATGACTCGCCCTCAATACTCATTATAATCTAGTCCAAAAACCTACTAAATCCTTCTCCCAATTAATGGGCCGCATAATGAATTATTGTTTTATATAATGACTCATCCTACGTAGTCGTTGAGTGACATCCATAAAATGATTAAGTCGCCCAAAGGACAATGATGGGAAACAATGACCCATTGTTTCAAATAATGGGTCATTATGTACGCTCCATTAGGGATATCCAGAGTTGATTCAAATATCTCCTAGTGATAATGAGGGGACCAACAACTCGTTGTTCCATCTAATGATTCATTGTTCTGCCCATTGCTCGCCCAAGCTACTAGGATTTTAAGACCTTAACAAACAATCGGTCCCAACGAAATGTGGTCACAACCACGACTCATTGCAGACATGTCGATTCCGACGGCAACTTTTCACCCTTCTTCTAAGGGAATTTTTGTAACTTCTCACTATTTTTAATGCCTAAAATATGTATTTCGCAAATATCCATGTTTTATGTGTACTTATTCACCTTTCTCCCTCATTTCACTTAGCCTCTCAAGACCGTAATGTTAGAGTTCAAGATCTCTCCCCAACAAGAACTAGAGTCCTTCCCCCAATTTAGAAATTCAAGGCTTCTTCTTAAGGATTTCTTATTTAGGTATGTGGGGATTCAATAAGGGAATTTTTCCATCCTTTTGCAACCTAAAATTACCCTTAGAAACCTTTTCTATTCTATCCCTACAAGAGTTATGAAGTAGTGATTTTTTCGTGATAAAAAGTGTTCCTAAACTCCAGTTGTCTTGCTCATTTTTGTCACCCTAGCACATGATTGTTATGTTTTTGATGTACATCTAATAGTATGATCTTCTCCCTAGTTTAATATGATATTTTAGTTGATTCTTCATGATTTAAAAGTTATTCTAGAATGTTGTATTTTTTCATGGAATGCTATGTGAACATAAATCCCGAGCGTGTATGATTAAACTTAATGATATTATTTTCGTGCTATGAATATACTTAGTATTTTCAATTGTCGTATTAATTAATATGACTTTTTATTAGTCTTTTATTAAATTCAAGCAAGACGCTTATCAACATAATTGTCTTTCTTTAATCGTCACGACACTTTCAAACAAAGCAGCTTTGACAAGTGCTAGAACACAGCTTTTCAAGTCCATAGACTTCTTAGAAAACTTTAGATACATAGTTTGACTCTAGTCCTAGGACATCGCCAGAGCTAACAGCCGCTAGGGATATAAGTAGGGTTTTTAGTGGGGTAGTACTTTTCACCGAGCAGTTAGGGTTCAGCCGAACCTAGGTTCCCTTAACTATATGTCACCATAAGTTATTAGGACAAAATGGGCCCAAACAAGGATCACACGCCCGCCACGTACCATGGCAAGGTATAGTGGCCTCTATTTCGATGGGGTTTACACCGAACCCACGTCTAGCTAACATGACTATATGTCGATTATAGGCTCTCCTACGTTATGTTCTGCATCAAGACAACATAGTCTCCAAGTGTAGTTCATTTCCTAGTTTCAGGAGATGTTTATGACCTTCTACGCTTATTTGTTCTTGGCGCATTTTCATATTTCACCTTCTTCCAATACTTATGATTCCGTATATGGTCATTGTATTGTTTTATTAGTACAATATACATATTATTCAGATACCTATGTTTAGCTTATATCTCACATACTTAGTACATTAAAAGGACCGATCGCATATTTCTATGCCTCTATATCATTTTATAATATAGGCTTAGGTACCCAACCTCATCACCGTAGCTAGTTTTCGATTTCCCTGAATAATTTCAATGGAGTCCTCATCCTTCTAGGGCCTAAGTTCCATTTTCAAGCTTTAGTTCCAGATATTACAATTAGATGGGGGATTTTCCCAAAATTCATTAATTATTTTTAGAAGGCTTTCAGATAGCAAATGTAAATTTTAGCTTGAGTTTCGATGTTTGTTAAGCTTTTCATTATAAATCAATATTTGCTTATTTCTTTAGTCAACTTCTACTTAATATTATCTTCACAGATCGCTTCCTTTAATAGAAGTATGCTTTATCATGGGCTTGTTTGGGGTCACTTGTGATCCTAAGTACCGTGTCACATATGGTGTTAACTTAGGTCATGATAGAAGCCCGATACGACTCATGATAAGCTACTATGAATGGTAGGTATTAGTATTTATTGTGAGGTTACAACACTTTCGACGCTTAAAATTAGAAAATAAGCATGGACTTAGGTGTGTTTATATGGATATAAGGCACTTTTACTTTATTTTTAGGGAAAATAGATGTTGGAGCCAAATCAGGCAAAAGATGGAGAAAATGCAAAAATGTGGCTAAGTACGTGATCTCGCATGACTTGTACCATCCTTGTATGAGCCGTATCGGTATCATGGAAAGGTCCAAGACAAAAGCATGAGGCAAAGGCAACGTATGACTCATGGTATGAGCCGTACCATCTTGGTACGAGCCATGCCATAGCAGCTGTAGTAAATTTAAGCTTTTCCATAGGCCAAGTATCCTGCATGGGTAGCAACCATGAGTTGTGAGACCTATAAAACTCGTGTGACCAACGAACCATGGAAAATCTCATAATAAGAGAAGACCGGCAAAACTCAAGGTATGATAAGGAGTCACGATCATGGAACTCGATAAATGACCAAACCAAGTCATCCATTGAAATTAATAGAGGATGTCAGCCATGCAAGTCTGCTACTAATGTACGATTTGTTGGTTTTTGGTACGAGTCATACTAAGTCAACACTTAGCCGACTCAGCACAAGACAAATAATGTATGAGTCAAGGAAAACCTGTACAATCTTGTTAAGGGTCGTTTGTGAAGGCGACGACGCTTCCGTAGTTTCCCTGGGTACTTAGGAGAAGGTTCTAATTATTTGTATAAATCATTTTAGTTTCTATTTTCACAGGAACAACAGATTAGAGAGTCAAACATTAAGTTTTTCATTCGTGAGACATGTTATTGTTAACTTTAATTCATGTCTTGGATTTTCTGGCTTTTATTTCTTCCTTGTTCTTGAAATATTCAACATAAATTCTTGCAATAATCAAATAGGTTTTCTTTTCATTCATCTTTTCAAGTATTCAATTAGGTGTTTGTTTCTGAATGTTAATAAAGATCTTACAATCATTAGAGGCTAAAACCTCCAACATAGGGTTATGGGAACCATGGTGAATTAACGAACTAGGGTTACACAAAGTGATTATAATCCAATGCTAAACACTTGTATTGTATTATGTTCATCTTTAATGTTTATTAACGAAGCACAACATTATGACTTTCCCGAATTCTTTACTTGCTTGAACCTAGAGAAGTAGAGACTAGGAAAATAGAATCAAAACAAAGCCTTGATCTTTATGGTTCATTGTATATCTTAAGTTGTAGTCGCAGGATAGTTAATTTGGAACAAATTGATAACGGTGGAATTGAAATAGCTCATGAGACCTAACCTGGTGATTAAGTATAGTCATCCAATAGGGACGAACCAATCGTTTGGATGAACTCTAGTCATCAGTTCTATAAGTAAACATTGGGATAGGTCACAAGTGTAAACCCAAAGTAGTTATAAACCATGGTGAACACTTACCCTAGTAAATAGCAAATATTGATAAACAACAACCAATTCTCAATGTTGTCTTATATTTGCTTTTATAAACCCCTTTTTTTGGAGATAACATACGAAAAAGCTTAAATACCTATGTTACTCTATATCTTTATGATATTCCCTATGGGATCGACGCCAACCTTTGTTGGGTTCTTTATTTACAACGTCCACTTCATGATTTATCAGGAGTGTGAGTTTATCAAAAAGTAGCGCCGTTTTCAGAAAATACGGCTTAAGATTAGATTAATTGCTTGTGTTTAACTTTTAATTGTTATTTTCTTGTTTAGATTTTCTTTTTATTTTTTGATTCATTTAGGATATAGTAGGGATGCCTCACCTCAAGAACAACCTATGTAAATACCCAGATGGAAGTCAAGAGGTTGCTAGTGTCTATGGGAGAGATGATGAATATTGATACACTAGCAGCCGTCCTGATGAATTATAAGGGAGATGGAGTATCGGGGTACAAATAATTAGTAAATGCTCTAGAGGGAATGGGGTCGTATAACTTCAGACAAAAGAAGTTAGACCTTGATCTAAAGAACCGTGCAACTCCTCCGGCAAAGCCATTAGTGAAGGTACCACCAGTTCTAGAGCTTAAGGAATTACCTCCCCACCTTAAATATGCATTCTTGGGAGAAAACAATACCTTGCTAGTAATTATTGCAGTCAACTTGAAAGACTGACAAGTGGATGCTTTGTTTGCAGTATTGAAAAGGCACAAAAAGGCAATTGGATAGACCTTCACTGACATCATCGGGACACCTCCAGTCATATGCACCCACAAAATCCAACTTGAGCCTAATTGTGTAGCAAGCAGAGAGCATCAGTGATGATAAAACCCACCGATGAAAGAAGTAGTGAAGAAAGAGAATATCAAGTTGCTAGCAGCAGGTGTAGTTTACCCCATTGTGGATAGCAAGTGGGTAAGTCCAGTACAATGTGTGCCAAAGAAAGGTGGGATAACAGTTGTACCCAACAAGAAAAATGAGATGATATTTACAAGACCAGTCATAGGTCGGCGTGTGTGCATGGATTACAAATAACTCAACCACTAGACCCAGAAGGACTATTTTCCAATTCCATTCATGGATCAGATGCTTGACAGCTTGGCAGGTAGAGGCTGAAACTATTTTCTTGATGGTTATTCAGGGTACAATCAAATCTTTATAGCCTTAGAAGACCATGAAAAAATCACCTTATTTGCCCATATGGAACATTTTATTTTAGTAGAAAGCCCTTTGGGTTGTGTTATGCACCAACCACATTCAAGCGCTGTATGATGTCGATCTTCTAAGATATGTTAGATGAAACCATTCATGGATCAGATGCTTGAGAGGTTTGCAGGTAGAGGCTGGTACTGTTTTCTTGATGGTTATTCTAGGTACAATCAAATCCTTATAGCCTCTAAGGACCAAGAGAAGACCACCTTTACTTGGCCGTATAGAACATTTGTTTTTAGGAGAATTCCCTTTGGGTTGTGTAATGCACCAGCCACATTCAAGCATTGTATAATGTCAATCTTTTAAGATATGGTAGAGGAAGCCATTGAGGTATTTATGGATGACTTCTCAGTTGTGGGTGAGTCATTTGAATCCTGCCTCAAGCATTTGAGAAAAGTGTTGAACAAATTTGTAGAAACTATTCTGGTCTTAAATTGGGAGAAATGTCACTTCATGGTCAAAGAAGGGATAGTGTTGGGTCACAAAATCTCTGGAAAGGGGATAGAGGTGAACAAGGTGAAAATTAAAGTAATAGTTGGGTTTCCACCGCTTATTTCCATAAAGGGGGTCAGAATCATTTGAGGGNCCGCTTATTTCCATAAAGGGGGTCAGAATCATTTGAGGGAATGTTGGATTCTATAGGAGGTTCATCAATTTTTGCAAAGAAAAATTGATTCCAGCAGCTATGATGCCCTCATGTCTGCTATTCAAGCAGTAATAGCAGATATGATGCCTCAACAAAGGAAAAAGTTCCTATTTGATGCTCGGAGATACTATTGGGCTGAACCATATCTATTTCGTATTTGTGCAGATGGATTGATTCGGAGGTGTGTGCTAGAGGTAGAGACATTGAGCATTTTAGAGGCTTTCCTCTCATCCCCGGTTGGGGGTTATCATAGTGGTATCCGAACTATGCGTAAAATTTTACAGTGCGGGTATTATTGGCCTTTTATCCATTAAGATGCTTACGATTATGCTAAGTCATGTGATTAGTTTCAAAGGCAAGATGGCATTACTCATAAGAATCAGTTACCATTGACCCCTATCTTGGAAGTAGAGTTATTCGATGTATGAGGCATAAGCATGAGCTACCATTAACCCCTATCCTGGAGTTAGAGTTATTCGATGTATGGGGTATTGACTTCATTGGCAATTTGTGAGCTCATATGCGATGAAATACATCTTGGTGGCGGTGGACTATGACTCCAAATGGGTGGAGGCTATTTCACTTCCTATCAATGAAGGAAATTTGTCACAACATTTCTCCAAAAGCACATATTCGTTAGGTTTGGTACTCCTAGAGCATTCATCAGTGATGGTGGGTCACATTTTTGTAACCGTCTCTTTAGAACTTTGCCGGAGAAATATGGTGTGAAGTATATGGTGGAAACACCTTACCATCCTCAATCAAGTAGGTAGATAGAAGTGTCTAATAGGTAGATAAAGACTATATTAGCCAAAATGGTGAATAACAATGGGACCGATTGGTCTAGGAAGCTCGATGATGTGTTGTGGGCATATCAAACAGCTTATAAGATCCCCATCGGCTCATCTCCATATCAACTAGTCTATGGAATTTCATGTAATCTGCCGTAGAGTTAGAGCATAATGATTATGGGCACTGAAAAAGCTAAACTTAGATTGGAATGAAACAGCTAAGTTAAGACTACATCAGCTCAATTAGTTAGATGAATTCCGACATGGAGCTTATGAGAGTGCTTCCATTTATAAAGAAAGACTGAAGATCTATCAGGATAGGAAGATTATAAAAAGGGATTTAACCGCTGGTGATTTGGTCTTACTATTTAATTCAAGGCTTCATCTGTATCCTGATAAACTAAAATCTAGGTGGATGGGACCGTATAAAGTGGTGAACATGTTCCCATATGGTGCAGTGGAGCTTGAGAATAAAGATGGTAATAGATTCAAGGTGAATGGGCAAAGGATAAAGCTAAATATGGGTAACACCAAAAAGATAAGAGGGATAGAGTCGGTGTACCTTGATGAAAATTGAATGATCAAGGAAGTTACATCGTGCCATGACATTAAATCAGGAATTGCATGGGAGGCAACCCATGGAAGGTGAGGTATGAGAAGCCACATGTATGCTAATTTCCCTTGTTCTTATATATTTTATACTTCAGAGACGAAGCATATTTTTCAAAGGGGGGTGTACATGTATTTTTGGCATTTTTATGTATTTTTCGTTTAATTAAAAGTAGCTTAGAATTACTTTGTAGGAAATAAATTCACTAGTTTGATGTTTTTGAAAAATTGACCCTATTTCAAAATTTTTTATGTTAGTTGCGTAGTTAATCACAATTGCATGACTTCTGTGGATCTTTGTATGACATTTAAATTATGAGCATGAGTAGCTGTGGCTTAGCCGTGCATGAACTGGATAGGTAGATTCAATGCAAACTGGTACCCTATTTGAGTGAGGATGTATACCTAGTTCAATACTAGGTAGAGGATCTAGCACTTGCCCGGTTGGTATTTGCATAGGATTTAGGATAGTTGCTTAGGAAATGATCATAGGACGTTATTGATTTTTGCCATTTTTGCTTAAATTACCATATCAAATGATGATGAATCCCTTGATCCCGAGTTTGAGCTTTATATTAACCATTTTTCTTTGATTAACCTTTAACCTTACCCATTATTTATAATGAAACTTTTTTGGCCCTGGCCCCTCCTTTGACATTGTGAACCTCAACTCAGGCAAAATTCCTAAGTTGAGGGTGTCTATAGTATGGGTGCATAGATTGTGGGGATGTGAAAAAGGAAAAGAAAGGAAAAAGGTTAAAAAAGATGAGGTGTGGTGTGACATGAAAAGAAAGAAAAAAGAGCTAAAAAAGAAATATGAAAAGAAAAGAAAATACAAGAGAAAAAGGAATGAAGAAGGTAAGAAAAATACACCACACCCACATATTGCACGCAAATGGAGAAAAGGGAGGAATAAAAAGTTGAAAAAGTAAAAAATGGGGTAAAAAGTGTGGGGCCAGATATATGTAGTGCCAAGGAGGGTTTAGTCACTTAATTTCATATTTACCATACCCAGCCCAAAGCCTATATTACAAGCCGAACAAAGTCCTATTGTGATCCTAACTTAATTGTCCAAAGAGCCGAAGTAGTGAAAATAAGGGCAATCCTATGATATCTGATGTGTAGTATTTGGAACATATTTGGGAGTCAGTGTCCCATCTGTTTAGTCCCAAGTTCATTATTTTATATATCTATAAGTGTTGGGAACTTCACTTGCTGTGAGGTTACTTGGTTTGTGTTGTATTTTACCAATAATCTGTGTGAATAACATTGGTGATAGCTCAATCTTTGCTAATTGTTGGGTGTCATATCTTGATCCTTATATGTCATTGATTATGGTTAAATGTGCGCATAGCTAATTTAGTTTGAACGGAAAAAGGTTCATTAGCTAATTGTGGTGTATAATGCAAATTTTGTTGTGTTGGCTGTAGGTATTCTTGGATTACTTTCTAGTTAAGCGTCATTTTTAGATTTTTTTTCTTTGCCTTAGGACATGCAAAAGTCTTAAGTTAAGGATGTTGATGTGTTGTGAGTTTACAGCTCTTTCGATGATTAAATCTAGAAAATAAGCATGGACTAAGGTGTGTTTATATGGATATAGGCACTTTTACTTTGTTTTCAAGGAAAATAGATGTTGGAGCTGAATTGTGCAAAAGATGAAGAAAAATGCAGAAAAGTGGCTAAGTATGTATCTCAGTACGAGTCGTACCATCCGTATGAGTTGTACTGAGAATCATGGAAAGGTCCAGGACCAAAGCATGAGGAAAAGGCAACTTACGACTTATGGTACGAGTCGTGCCATAGTAGTTGTAGTAAATTTCAGACGGTTTTGTGCACAGGCCAAGTATCCTTGTACGGGTAGCAATCACGAGTCGCGAGACCTACCCAAGACTCGTACAAAGGAACCGTAGAAAAGCTCAGAATAAGAGAAGACTGATAGAACTCAAGGTACGAGAAGGAGTCACGGATCATGGAACTGAGGTACGAATCATACCAAAGTATCTTTGGAAGTTAATAGAAGATATCAGCAAGTGCAAGTTCAAGCCATGGGAAGAATGTACGATTCGTAGGTTCTTGGTACGATTCATACCAGATGTCAACACTTAGCTAGATTCAGTAGAAGCTAGCCAATGTATGAGTCAAGGTATGACCCGTAAAATCCCGTAACTGGTAATATTGAAGGCAACAATAGATTTTGGTAGTTTCCCTATTTACTTAGGAGAGGTTCCAATTATTATATAAATCATTTTTAGTTTATTTTCAGTAGGAACAACATATTAGAGAGTCGAACATTAAGTATTTCCATTGAGAGACAAGTTGTTGTTAATTTAAATTCAAGTCTTGGAGATTTTCTTGCTTTGATTTATTCCTTGTTCTTGAATTATTCAACATCAAATTTTGTAATAATCAAGCAGGTATTCGTTTCAATCATTTTTGTAAGTATTCAATTATGTGTTTGTCTATGAATGCTAAAAACGATATTAAAATCATGAGAGGCTAAAACCTCCACAACTAGGGTTGTGGAAACAATGGTGAATTAATGAACTAGGGTTACACAAAGTGATTCTAAAACAATGCTAAATGCTTCTATTGTATTCTCTTCATCTTTAATGTTTCTTGACGAAGCGCAATATTATGACTTGCTTGAAGTCTTTACTTGCTTGAACCTAGAGAAGTAGAGACTAGGAAAAGGGAATCACAACAAAGCCTTGATCTTTATGGGTCATTATATGACTTGAGTTGCAGTCGCAGAATAGTTAATTTGGAACAAATAGATAATGATTGAATTGAAATTACTCATGAGACCTAACCTGCTAATTGAGTATAGTCATCCAATATGGACGAACCAGTTGTTTGGATGAACCGTTGTTATCAGCTCTATAAGTAAGCATTGGGATAGATCACAAGTGTAAACCCCAAGTAGTTATAAACCCATGGGGAACACTTTTCCTAGTTAATTAAAAATCTTGATAAACAACAACAAATTCTCAGTCTTGTCTTATAATTGCTTTTATAAACACCCTTATCAGGGATAACATACCTTAAAGCTTAAATACCTATGTTTCTCTATATCTTTACCATATTCCCTATGGGATCGACTCCAACCTTTCTTAGGTTCTTTATTGACAACTTCTGATTCATGATTTAATCAGGAGTGTGAGTTTGAGATTCATCAAAAAGTGGCACCAATGCCAAGGAATATGTCTTGAGATTAAATTAATTTCTTGTGTTTAACTTTTAGTTGTTATTTCCTCGTTTACGTTTTCTTTATCTTCTATGATTCATTCAGGCTGTAGCAAGGATGCCTCACCTCAAGAACCACCTATCTAAACACCCAGATAGAATTCAAGAGGCTGCTAGTGCCCATAGGAGAGATGATGAATATTGATACACTAACAGTTGTCCTGAAGAATTTTGAGGGAGATGGAATACTGGAATTCAAGACCTGTTTGTTCTATGAGGGCACCCTTAGAGCATCCTCGCCGCCCCTGGGTTAATAGCTGTGTCGACTCGCCCACCAGAGGGTGAGGATACGTCACTCAAAGAAGTGGCCTGCCGTCCGCAGTAGGACGAAGATGGGATGCAGCATTCCCCATATCAGGCTGATCAGCATAGCAGTATAGCTTACCCTGTCGAGCGCTTGCGCCCAGGGG
>JACEIK010000384.1:129003-144100 GCA_018107945.1 Datura stramonium | reverse complement strand
AGGCGAGTGGAGTGATTTATTTTTGGATGGTTTTGACCCGGGTATGGGTATATAGATTGTGTGTTGGTTGGCACCTTCCGGCTTATGGGGGCTGGTATAGTTCCTTGTTTGTTATATATATGTATATACTTGACATCTATTAGCTGATAGAAAGCAGGTCTCCATGACGACACGTATGCTTCTACCTTGCCTTCAGTACAGATAAGCTTATTTCAAATTCCATCAGTCCAGACAATTTAAGATACTTTCCATTGTTCAGAATTGCTAGTTATGTTGCTTATATTCAGTTATGTTCAGTTTGCTATACATACTCGGTACCAGTGGTACTGACGCCCGTTTGGGGCACTTCATTACTTTCCTGCAGGTACCTATAGACGAGGAGTCGATCCCTCGTGATCCTAGCCAGCGCAGAGTCATCGGCTCCTATCATCCGGAGCTTAATATTCAGAGGTTTATATCATTTTCTTTTGTTTTATAGTACGGGTAGGTCGAGGCCCTGTCCCGACCATCTTATCGGTATTCTTAGAGGCTTGGAGATTTGGTATATATCTCCCTGTGGTTAGTTGTGATGGTCGTGTGGGGCCATGCCTATGTTTAGCTGTTTAGTATTGTTGTTTATATGTTTGCCGTGTGGGGCCATATCCAGTTAGTAGTGGTGACCTTGTCGGTCACATAGCTATTTAGCATCTTTTATCTTGATTCAGATGTAACTAGTCAGCATGGTGGCCTTGTCGTCCCGCATAGGCTCCCTTATATCGATATGATTCTGGTTAGCTGTTTTTGTTGTACAGGTGGCCATAGGCCTAGTCGGTCGGGGGCTGTATTTACAGCCGCTATATAGCCCGTTGATTCCATGAATCAGAGTTAGAACCAGTCAGGCACCAGATGTTCTTAGGCTTAGTAGTCTAGCAGTTCAGGTCCTAGTAGGGCACCAGGTGTCAGTCATACCCCCCAAGGCGGGGCGTGACAAACAGTGGTACCTAATGAGAAAAATGAGCTGATATTTACAAGACCAGTCACAGCTCGATGTGTGTGCATGGATTATTGAAAACTCAACCACTGGACCCAAAAGGGCCATTTTCCAATACCATTCATGGATAAGATGCTTGACAAGTTGGTAGGTAGAGGCTCGCACTATTTTCTCTAATGTTATTCGGGGTACAATCAATCTCTATATCCTCGAAAGACCAAGAGAAGACCACATTTACTTGCTCGTATGGAACATTTTCTTTTAGTAGAATGACCTTTGGGGTGTTTAATGCACCAACCACATCTAAGAAATGTATGATTTCAATCTTCTTAGATATGGTAGTGGACACCATCGAAGTATTTCTTGATGACTTCTCAATTTTGGGTGAGTTATTTGAATCCTGCCTCAAGCATTCGAGCAAAGTGTTTAATAGATGTGAAGAAACTATTCTTGTCTTAAATTTGGAGAAATGTCACTTCACGGTCAAAGAAGGGACAGTTCTGGGTCACAAAATCTCAGGAAATGGGAAAGAGGTGGACAAGGCAAAAATTAAAGTAATAGTTGCGTTGCTACCGCCTATTTCCATAAAAGGGTCAGAAGATTTTTAGGGAATGCAAGATTCTACGGGAGGTTCATAAATTTTTGCAAAGGAAAATTGATTCCAACAGATATGATGCCCCAACAAAGGAAAATGTTCTTGTTTAGTGATCGAAGATACTATTGGGATGAACAATATCTTTTCCGCATTTGTGTAGATGGGTTGATTCGGAGGTGTGTGCCAGAGGTAGAGATGTTGTGCATTTTTTAGGCTTGCCACTCATCCTCAGTTGGGGGTCATCATAGTGGTATCCAAACTGCCCATAAAACTGCCCATAAATTTTTTTAGGTCCTTTATCCAACAAGATGCTTATGATTATGCCAAGTCATATGATTAGTGCCAAAGGCAAGGTGGCATTACTCGTAAGCATAAGCTACTATTGACCCCTATCTTGGAAGTAGAGTTATTCGATGTATAGGGTATTAACTTCATGGACCCATTTGTGAGCTCATATGGGATGAAATACATCTTGGTGGCTCTGGACTATGTCTCCAAATGGGTGGAGGCTATTGCACTTTCTAAAAATGAAGGAAAAAGTGTCACAACATTTTTGCGGAAGCACATATTAACTTGGTTTCATACACCCAAAGAAAACATCAGTAACAGTGGATCACACTTTTGTAACCGTCTCTTTAGAACTCTTCTTGAGAAATATTTTGTGAATCATAATGTGGTACCACCTTACCATCCTTAATCAAGTGGGCAGGTAGAAGTATCTAATAGGGAGATAAAGACTATTTTGGCCAAAACGGTGAATCCAACCAGACTGATTGGTCTAGGAAGCTCAATGATTCATTGTGGGCATATCGAATAGCCTATAAGATCCCCATAGGGTCATATCCATATTAACAAGTCTATGGCCAGTCATGTCATCTTCCGGTAAAGTTAGAGCATAAGGCATTATGGGCACTAAAAAAGCTGAACTTAGATTGCAATGAAATAGCCAAGTTGAGACTACATCAGCTCAATAAGTTAGATGAATTACGTCATGGAGCTTATGAGAGTGAATCCATTTATAAAGAAATAATGAAGATCTATCATGACAGGAAGATTGCAAAAAGGGAGTTCAACGCTGGTGATTTGGTCTTACTGTTTGATTCAAGGCTCCATTTGCATCCTAGTAAATTGAAATCTTGGTGGATGGGACTGTATAGAGTGCTGAACAGGTCCCCATATGGTGAAGTGGACCTTGAAAATTAATATGGTCAGAGATTCAAGGTGGGGCAAAGGATAAAGTTGTATATGGGAGACACCGAAGAGATAAGAGGGATTTAGTCGGTGTACCTTTATGAAGCCTGAATGATCAAGGAAGTTAATTGTGCTGGGACGTTAAATCAGGCGTTGCATGGGAGGAAACCCATGGAATTTGAAGTTTGAGTAGCCACAAGTATGTCCCTTTCCCTTGCTCTTATATATTTTATGTTTCGGGGATAAAGCATGTTTTTCAAAAGGGGTGTACTTGTGTTTTGGGGAATTTTTGAATTCATCCCATGGGTTTTTCTTGTCGTGTGTCTTTTCCCTCGGGAATGCTATCTATTAGAATTGGCATGTTTTGATTATTTTCTTTCAATTAGAAGTAGCTTAGAATTACTTTGCAGCCAATAAATGCACTAGTTTGATGTTTTTGAAAAATTGACCCTGTTTGAAAATTTTTGATGTTAGCTGCGTAGTTAATCATAATTGGATGACTTCGGTGGATCTATATATGGTATTAAAATTATGAGCAAGAGTTTTTGTGGCTTAGCCGTGCATGAATTGGATAGGTAGATTCAATGCAAACCGGTACCCTGAGTGAATGTGGATGTGTACCTAGTTCAATACTGCATAGAGGATCTAGAACTTGCCCTGCTGGTATTTGCATAGGCTTTAGGATAGTTGGTTAGGAAATTATCATGGGCCGCTATTGATTTTAGCCACTTTAGCTTAAATTACCCTATCAAATGATGATGAATCCCTTGATCCCGAGTTTGAGCTTTCTATTAACGATTTTTAATGAATCTTTTTTGGCCGTGACCCTTCCTTAGACATTGTGAACCTCAACTCAGGCAAAATGCCTAAGGTGAGGGTGGCTATAGTGGGGGTGCATAGATTTTGGGGAAGTGAAAAAGGAAAAGAAAGGAAAAAAGGTTTAAAATGAGGTGTGGTGTGACAAGAAAAGAAAGAAAAAAGAGCTAAAAAAAATTAAAAGAAAAGAAAATACAAGAGAAGAAGGAATGAAAACGATGAGAAAAATACACCACACCCACATATTGCACGCAAATGGAGAAAAGGGAGGAATAAAAAGTTGAAAAAGTAAAAAATGGGGTAAAAAGTGTGAAGTGGGGCCAGATATATGTAGTGCCAAGGAGAGTTTAGTCACTTAATTTCATATTTACCATACCCATCCCAAAGCCTACATTACAAGCCGAAAAAAGTCATAGTGTGATCCTAGATTAAATGTCCAAAGAGCCGAAGTAGAGAAAATAAGGGAAAGCCTATGGGTATCAAATGTGTAGTATTTGGAAGTTCCTTGGATAATGAGTGTCCCATTTGTTTAGTCCAAAGTTCATTATTTTATATATCTGTGAGTTTTGGGGACTTCATCTGCTATGAGGTTACTTGGCTAGTGTTGTATTTTACCAATTATCTTTGTCAATAACATTGGTGATATCTCAATTCTCTATTAATAGTTGGATGCCATATCTTGATCCCTACATGTCATTGATTGTGGTTAAATATTGCGTATAGTTGACTTAGTTTGAACGGAAAAGGGGTCATTAGCTAATTGTGGTTCATAATGCAAATTTTGTTGTGTTTGCTATAGTATTCTAGGTTTACTTTCTAGTTAAGCGTCATTTTTAGTTTTTTTTTTCCTAAGGACATGCAAAGTTCTTATGTTGAGGGTGTTGATATGCTGTGAGTTTACAACACTTTTGACAATTAAAATCGGGATATGCTTCATGGACTTAGGTGTGTTTATATGGATATGAGTCACTTTTACTTCGTTTTCATGGAAAATAGATGTTGGAGCTGGGCTTTGCCAAAGATTGAGAAAAATTCAGAAAGTGGCTAAGTATGGATCTCAGTACGAGTCGTACCATCTTAGTATGAGCTTTACTGAGAGTCATCGTAAGGTCCAAGACCAAAGCATGAGGCAAGGAAACTTATGGCTTATGGTATGAGTCGTACCATCCTGGTACAAGCCGTGCCATAGCAGTCATAGTAAATTTAAGAAGGCTTAGCACAGGACAAGTGTCCTAGTGCAGGTAGCAACCATGAGTCATGACACCAACCTAAGACCCGAACGAAGGAACTGGGGAAAAGTGCAGAATAAGAGAAGACTAGCAGAACTCAAGGTAGGAGAAGGAGTAATGAATCATGGAACTAAGGTACTAATCACACCAAGCGATCTGTGGATGTTAATAGAGGATGTTATAAAGTGCATGTTCAAGCCACGGGAAGAATGTATGATTCGTAAGTTCTTGGTATGAGTCGTACCAGAAGACAACACTTAGCCAAATTCAATAGAAGCCAGCCAATGTATGAGTCAAGGTAAGACCCATACAATCCTGTTATGGTTGGCATGTGAAGGCGGTGATAGTTTTTGTTAGTTTCCCTGTTTACTAAGGAGAAGGTTCCAATGATTTGTACAAATTATTTTTAGTTAATTTTCAGTAGGAAAAATAGTTAGAGAATTGAAGATTAAGGTTTTCATTGAGAGACAAGTTGTTAACTTTAATTCAGGTCTTGGAGATTTCTTGCTTTGATTTCTTCCTCGTTCTTGAATTATTCAACATCAATTCTTGGAATAATCAAGCAGGTTTTCTTTTCAATCATCTTTGTAAGTATTCAATTATGTGTTTGTCTATGAATGCTAATAATGATATTACAATCATGAGAGCTTAAAACCTCCACAATTAGGGTTGTGGGAATCATGGTGAATTAACGAACTGGGGTTACAAAAAGTTATTCTAAACCAATGCTAAACACTTGTATTGTATTCCTTTCATCTTTCATGTTTCTTAGTGAAGCGCAATGTTATGACTTGCCCAAATTCTTTACTAGCTTGAATCTGGAGAAGTAGAGACTAGGAATAGAGAATCAAAACAAATTCTTGATCTTAATTAGCCATTTTATGACTTGAGTTGCAGTCGCAAGCTAGTAAATTTGGAAAAAATTGATAACGGTTTAATTGAAATCGCTCATGAGACCTAACTTAGTGATTTAGTATAGTCATCCAATAAGGACGAACCAGACATTCGGATTAACCTTAGTTATTAGTTCTATAACTAAGCATCGGGATAGATCACAAGGGTAAACCTGAAGTAACTATCAACCATCGGGAACACCTACCCTAGTTAATTGCAAATCTTGATAAACAACAACCAATTCTTAGTCTTGTCTTATAATTGCTTTTATAAACCCTCTTTTTCAGAGATAACATACCTAAAAGCTTAAATACCTGTGTTACTCCATATCTTGATCGTATTTCCTGTGGGATCGACCCCATCATTCCTTTATTGACAACGTCCATTTCATGCTTTATAAGGAGTGTGAGTTTGAGCATTATCAAAAAGTGGCGCCGTTGCCGGGGAATACGACTTAACATTTTATTAATTGCTTGTGTTTTTAACTTTTAGTTTTTATTTCCTCATTTATGTTATCTTTTTCTTTAGTGATTCATTCAGGCTACAGCAAGGACTCGTCACCTTAAGAACCACATGTGTAAACACGCAGATGGAAGACAAGAAAGTGCAAGTGTCCATGAGAGAGATGATGAATATTGATACACTAGCAGTTGTCCTTATGAATTATAAGGGAGATTGAGTTACGGGATACACAAAATTGGTAAATTCTCTAGAGGTAATGGGGTCGTATAACTGAGCAACTCCTCCTGCAAAACTATCAGTGGAGGTACACAAGTTCTTGAGCTTAAGGCTCCCCACCTAAAATATTCATTCTTGGGAGAAAACAATACCTTGCTAGTAATTATTGCAGCTGACTAGACAGACTGGCAAGTGGAAGATTTGGTTGTAGTATCATATGCTCGCGCAGGCCTTGACTGCTCAGATCAATCAGCAAGAAGTTGCGCATGTTCTGCAAAATAGTAATGCAGCGGTAACTCGAGTCTGGGACTTCTTGAGAATGAACCCGCCAGAGTTACTCGAGGTAAATGTAGATGAAGACCAGCATGAGTTCATATATGAGATTGTGAAGATCACCTAGGTCTTGGGGATGAATAGAGTTGATTGTGCAGAGTTGGCCTTATATCAGCTAAAAGGGGTCACACACATCTAGTTTTTACAATGGAAAGATAGTAGGGCCGCTGGAGCAGGTCCTGTCACCTGGAAGGAGTTCCATGTTGCGTTCTTAGATCGATTCTTCCCTCGTAAGATAAAGGAGATGAAGGCAGTGGAGTTTTTGAATCTTAAGCAAGGGAGAATGATGGTGCATGAGTATGCCCTTGAGTTCACTCGCCTATCGAAGTATGCCCTAGAGTTAGTGGCTGATCAGAGGGCACGGGTGAGCAGATTTGTTCATGGGGTGGCGGGCTATTTGAACAATGATTGTAGGACTACTATGCACCACCAGGATATGGATTTCACTCAGATAGTCTTGTACGCCCAGCAGATGGAGGCGACACATCTGAGAGAGAGGGAGGCCAAGAGGGCCAGAACCGAAGACTACAGATTCTCTCAACCGAGGTCAGGTGGTGGGCACTGACAGTATACCCACAAGAGCTCTTCATCCCCAGCATCTTCAGTGTTGAGTGTACCATCTAGGCCTAGGAATAATTAGAGGGGGCGAGCATCATGATCTAGGGGTCGGAGCAGCAGACCCGTAGATTCTAGTATTCCGCCTTGCCGCAGCTGTGGTCGGGGGCACACGGGCCTGTTCTTAGCAGGATCAAGTGCTTGTTTCGGGTGTGGGAAGCCTAGACACATGCTCAGAGATTGCCCATCAGTGAGGCAGAATCATGATGGGGGCCAAGGCCAAGCTTCTAGTTCAGTAGCCCCTTCCACACGCTCAACACATCAGGGGGCAACTACCAATGCAGGTGACGATTAGCGTCAAAATAGATTTTATGCCTTAGTATCCCGCTAGGAGAAGGAGGTCTCCCGGATGTAGTCACTAGTATGTTACAAGTTTTCCATCTTAATGTTTATGCTTTGCTAGATCCGGGGGCTACCTTATCTTTTGTGACACCTTATGTGGCCAGTAGCTTCGAAGTAAGTCCCGAAGTCTTGTTAGAACCCTTCTCAGTCTCTACTCCAGTAGGTGATTCAGTTATAGCTACACGGGTCTATAGAGGTTTCCCGATCTCTGTCCTTAAGAAAGTCACCTCAGTAGATTTGATAGAGTTAGCCATGACCGATTTTGATGTTATCCTCGAAATGGATTGGCTATTTTGATGTTATGCCTCAGTTAATTGTAGAACCCAGGCAGAAGAGTTCAGATTTCTGGTTGAGCCAGTTTTAGAATGGAAGGGTAGTTTAGATGTTCCTATAGGTCATTTGATTTCCTACCTTAAGGCTAGAAAGATGATCTCCAAAGGATGTTTGTACCACCTAGTTAGGGTAAAGGATGCTACACTCAAGACCCCAACTATCCAGTCTATCCCAGTAGTATGTGAGTACCTAGAGGTCTTTCCTGATGAAATACCAGTAATCCCTCCCGTGCGGGAGATTGATTTTGGTATTACTTTCTCCCGACACGTAAATTATATTTATTCCTCCCTACAGAATGGATCCAGCCAAGCTAAAGGAGTTGAAAGAACAGTTGAAGTACCTGTTAGATAAGGGTTTCATTAGACCGAGCAAGTCCCCATGGGGTGCACCAGTTCTCTTTGTATGGAAGAAAGATGGTTCGCTTCGTATGTATATTGATTACTAGCAATTGAACAAGGTCACCGTCAAGAACAGGTATTCTCTACCTAGGATTGATGATTTATTCGACCAGCTTAAGGGTGCCAAGTGTTTCTCGAAGATAGACCTCAGATCCGGGTACCATCAGCTTAGAGTTCAGGAGAGCGACATCCCGAAGACAACCTTCAGGATGCAGTATGGTCATTATGAGTTCGTAGTTATGTATTTTCGACTAATTAATGCTCCTTTAGCTTTTATGGACTTGATGAACAGAGTATTCAAGCCATACTTAGATATGTTCGTAATTGTGTTTGTTGATGACATCTTGATATACTCTCGGAGCGAGGAGGACCATGCCGCTCATTTAAGAGTAGTGCTGCAGATTCTCAAGGATCGCCAATATATGCCAAATTCAGTAAGTGTATGTTTTGGTTGAACTCAGTGGTATTTTTGGGCCATGTGGTATCAAGCGAAGGCATAAAGGTGGACTCTCAAAAAATAGAAGCGGTGAAGAATTGGCCTAGACTGGTGAATCTTTTAGATATTTGGAGCTTTTTGGGTTTAGCTGGCTACTATAGAAGATTTGTGGAAGGTTTCTCATCTATTGCAGCACCTTTGACCAAATTGACCTTGAAGAAGGTGAAATTCCAATGGTCATAGGCTTATGAGAAGAGATTCCAAGAGTTGACGACTCGACTTACCACAACACCAGTGTTAATGCTACAGGAGGGTACTGACGAGTTTGTGGTGTATTGTGATGCTACAAGGATCAGACTTGGGTGCGTGTTGATGCAGCATGGAAAATTTATAGCATATGCCTCTAGACAGCTGAAGGCTCATGAGAAGAATTACCCAACCCATGATCTTGAGTTGGCCACGGTGGTATTCGCCTAGAAGATATGGAGATATTATTTGTACAGGATTCATGTGGATGTGTTTACAGATCATAAGATTTTACAATATGTGTTTACCAGAAAGATCTCAACCTTCGGCAAAGGAGGTGGTTGGAGCTACTCAAGGACTACGATATGAGTGTGCTTTACAATCCGGGTAAGGCAAATTTAGTGGTATATGCACTTAGTAGATTGTCTATGGAGAGTGTTTCACATGTGGATGAGGGAAAGAAGGAGTTGGTGAAGGATGTGCACCGACTCGCAAGGTTGGGAGTTCAGTTGGTTGAATCGACCGATGGCGGTGTTATTGTTGAAAATGGATCAGAATCGTCTTTGGTGACCAATGTAAAAGCTAGGAAAGATGAGGACCCTATTTTTTTAATGTTAAAGAAAGAGGTTCAAAATCAAAAGGTAGAGATCTTTTCCAAATGGGGAGATGGTGTGCTTCGGCACCAGGGTCTCTTATGTGTCCCGAATGTTGATGATTTGAGGAATTGGATGTTGCACGAGGCTCATGGATCTAGGTATTCAATCCATCCAAGTGCCACCAAGATGTACCGTGACATACGGGAATTCTATTGGTGGAATGGCATGAATAAGGAAATAGTGGAGTTTGTAGCTAGAAATCCAAACTATCAGCAAGTAAAGGCTGAGCATCAGAGACTGGGAGGCTTGCTTCAGGATATCAATATTCCTGCTTGGAAGTGGGAAAAAATGAATATGGACTTCATCAAAGGTTTACCTCGTACTCGTCGACAATATGACTCCATTTGGGTTGTGGTAGACAGGTTGACCAAGGCTATTTTCTACCGGTCAAAACCACAGATTCGGCGGAGGATTATGCCAAACTATATATCCGCGAGCTAGTTCGATTGCATGGAGTACCCTTGTCCATCATTTCAGACAGAGGTACCCTATTTACCTCTAAGTTTTGGAAGTCATTTCAAAAAGGACTTTGTACTCAGGTTAAGGTCAGCACAACATTTTACTCGCAAACAGATGGTCAAGCGGAGCGGAAAATTCAGACTCTCACGAAAATGTTGAGAGCATGCGTGATTGACTTCAAAGGTAGTTGGGATGATCATTTTCCTCTTATCGAGTTTGCATACAACAACAACTATCATTCCAGTATTCAGATGGATCCGTTTGAGGATCTCTGTGGGCGAAGATGTAGATCGCCCATTGGATGGTTCGAAGTTGGTGAAGCGGCAATGATAGGACCAGATTCGGTCCATGAGGCTATGGAGAAGGTTCAGCTCATACAAGACCAGTTGAAAACAGCTCAAAGTCGCCAAAACTCCTATGCCGATGTGAGGAGGAGGGAATTAAAATTTGTCACGATCTGTATGGAGCCACAGATTGTAGACATGGGACAAGGGACCCCGAGATACCCCAAGTCGATCCATGGAATAAGCATTCAACTAACTCATTCAATAAGCATGAAGAAAACATAATTATAACTCAGCAGAAGTATCATACAAAAACACATCAGAGTAATATCCGAAGCTATACATACATAAGTTTGAAAGCCTCTAATTTGGACGAGTTGATTGGACAAGACCCAACTAACTCAACAATACTGAAACTGGAAATACATAAAGGAAAATGATATTCTAGTCCTTGAAGGATGAGGACTCACCAATCCAAGCAGATACTAACTTCGAAAAGTTATCTAAGGACGAGGATGAAGCTACGAGCTGGGTCCTATATCATTAAACGATACAACATAAAAAGTATGCGGTCAATACGCGTAATGTACCGAGTATGCAAGGTAAATAAAACTGCTTTAGTAAAGTAAAACATTTAAAACATTTCATGCATATCATACGTTTTCAACATTAGAGGAAGGGCATACACACATTCATTCTGAAATCGCAATCTTATCATAACATGACCATGCTTATATTTACAACATCATGACTGACTCGAATGACTCAAAGCTGAACATAACTTTTATATCAAAAAGCTGAACAGTGAGTCAAACCTTACTTTTAGAACATGCATGCATAAGGTAATTATCATGAGTAATGAATATGAAATCTGAATTATATATACAGTGGGAGACTCGTCACTTACCAACATACAACGACAGAGCTTACATGGTACCAACTATCACACTCAAGTGGGTAGAGCCATCCATAACCTTGCCAGGGCGATGGACGATACCATGACATCATTATCAAGCTGAAGGGCCAATTGGGCCAGGGATAACTCACAAGGGAGGTCCCAACATTATAATAGTATCAACCTACGTTGGCGCGTAGTTCTAGGTCATAGGGTAATCGACCCTTAACCCTCTTGGTGCTAGACTCTTCTCCCAAAAACATGAAGTGCTCTACATTGTATATAATGAAGCTTAATATCGTCTATTGATGAAGCTCAACATTGTCTATTGACGAAGCTCAACATCGTCCCTTGACGAAACTCAAGATAAAGTCATGCATAACTCAACATTGTAAGAAACGAAGCTCAACATTGTCCATTGACAAAGCTCATAATGAAATCATGCATAGTCTAGACATCATATGAATATGAAGCTCCACATTTTCTATTGAGAAATCTCAACATTGACATACATATCAATTATGGATTCATGCATATAGGAGGCTTTATTCCGAAACATACCACAAGATCAATCATAGGTGGGAGCATCTACTCAAAATCATGTGGTAAGCTACTTGTAGAAATTTTTACTCAACATACCACAAGCTAGAATTTATAAAAAAAAATTGGGAAATTTCACTTCAAACAATGTGGTAAGCTTATGTCGGGAAAATCATAACTTTAAATCAACAAGTGGGCATCACCCAAAGCTTTATCATACTTGGATATAATCAATTCTTTTTGAAAACAACAACATAATCATGGGTAGTTTTAGAAACATGATTTTCATCATTAACCTCATCATCATCACACATATGTAATAAATCACTTCTTTTATGAACTCATCATCCATGGGCGTTTTATATTAAATATTTGGAAAACAATTTTTAGAAGGAAAAACAATTTAGAATCTTCCCAAGATTCATAATTCATCAATATAAACACAATCTAATCATACCCATGTATAAAGATTGAAGAATCATGCAATTGGGTAAAACCCCATACCTGATCATAGACAATTTATGAAATTTTGATTTAGGAATTGGGCATGGGTGTGGAAGAAGACACCCACTCAAAGCCTTACATACCTGGGGATGGTGAATTCTAACACCCTCTAATTGCCCAGGTGAGATTCCAATTGGAAACCTTGAGATTTAGCCTTGAATCTCCTCTTCAAACCTTCAAACTTGCATGCATGCGGAGAATGACTTAGAATAGGTTTTCCCCTGCTTAAAACCCGCTAAAATGAGCCTTAAACGATGTAGTATAGGTCTTAGGAACTTAGGAATTACGGAAAAGACCTTACTAAAATGGATGAAATTAACTGTCAGGGGGTCCTAACAGACGACCTAACGACTCGTCGCTACGGGCCACGACTCGTCATGTGACCCGTTAAGTACACTGGATAGCTGATCACTAAGGGCTCATAACCGGGGACTTAACGACTCGTTCCTTGAGACCACGACATGTTGTGACCTTACGACAGGTACACTACCCTAATTTCCAATAAATCTCCACCTGCTTGCTCACGACTCACCTCTCGAGTCGTTGGGACTGGCCACGACTTGTGGGTCCCTTCCATTGAGTAATTGGACAATCCTCCTATAAATATTCAAACTCCACCCCACGTTGACATGATGACTCGTGGTGACTGACCACAAGTCGTTCCCTCACTCGTGGGGACCTCAATCCTTTATTTCCCCCAGGCCTCCCCACGAGCCACCTAACAACTCATGGGGTCTCCTCATGAGTCATCCAATGACTCGTTTTGCAACTAAAGTGCCATTTTCCAGTTTTTCCCCATTTCAACTTACCTGTCCGATCCTTGAATTCTCAGGGTATAACAGTATCTCCCCCTTGGGAACACTCGTCCTTGAATCTTAGAAACAAGCAGAAAACAAAAACATGAAATTCTCATATGAAAATACTGAGTATTTAAACCAAAAACTTACGAAATTATTTGTTCAAAAACTTACGAAATGACTACCTTCGAAAAGAACTACACAATTGAACTGAATCTGTATTACCTACATACATTTATCACATATCTAAATTTTGTGCACATGCACGAACAGGAATTTAAATAGAGTCATAGGGAAAACTAATACCTCAAGTTGAAACTGAGTTGAGAATAAATGTGGCATTACCACTATATCCGCTTGGCTTCCCACAAGCCCTCAACATGTTGATTTCTTCATAAAACCTTAATTGAAGCCACTTCTTTGTTTCTTAACTTTCGAGCCTAACGATCCAAGATTTCCACGGGAATTTTTTCATAACTGAGGTTGTCTTTTACCCCAACGCTTTCCACCGGGACTACTAAGGCTGGATCACCCAAACACTTTTTCAAAAGCGATACATGAAATAAGGGATGTACTGAACATAACTCCGATGGCAAATCCAACTCATACGCCACCTTACCAACTCTCCTCACAACCCGGTAGGGACTAACATAGCGGGGATTTAGTTTCCCTTTCTTTCTAAACCGCATGACTCCCTTCATGGGAGATACCTTTAGAAATACCCAATTGTCCACCTCAAACTCCAGGTCCCTCCTCCTCACATCAGTATATGACTTTTGTCGACTCTGAGCGGTCTTCAGCCTATCCCTTATAAACTGAACCCTTACCATGGCCTCATGAATCAAATCAGGCCCTATCATTAGGGCTTCCCAAACTTCAAACCATCCTATGGGCGACCTAAACCTCCTCCTATAAAGAGCCTCGAACGGTGCCATATGGATGCTAGAGTGATAGTTGTTCTTATAAGAAAACTCGATCAAGGGCAAATGGTCATCCCAACTACCTTTGAAATTCATCACACATGCCCTTAACATATCCTTGAGGGTCTGAATTATTTGTTTTGCATGGCCGTCTGTTTGTTGATTAAAGGTTGTACTGCACTTAACTTGAGTCCCAAGTCCCTTTTGAAAAGAACGCTAGAATGGGAAGGTAAACTAAGTACCTCGGTCTGGAATTATATACAAGGGAACTCCATGAAGTCGAACCAATTCCCGGATATATAATTTTGCATAATCATCTGCTGAATCCATTGTTTTGATCGGTAGGAAGTGTGCAGCCTTGGTTAACCTATCAACCACCACCCAAATGGAATCATAATGTCGTCGAGTATGAGGTAAGACTGTAATGAAATACATATTAATCTCTTCCCACTTCCATGTGGGAATGCTAATATCTTGAAGTACACCTCCCGGCCTTTGATTTTCGACCTTCACTTGTTGACACTTCAGGCACTTGGCTACAAATTCTGCAATATCCTTCTTCATGCCGTTCCACCAATATATTTCCTACAAATCATGATACATCTTGGTGGCACCCGGATGGATGGAATACCTAGACCCATGTGCCTCATGCAATATCTGGTCCCCTAAATTATCAACATCTAGAACACTGATGTGCTGTGAATATACAACACTATTGACGCTCAAAACTAAGAAAATAGCATGAATTTAGGTGTATTTATGTGGATATGAGGCACTTTTCCTCTGATTTCAGGATTAATAGGTGTTGGAATAATAAATTACAAAAGGAAGCTAAAAGTGTGCAAAAAAAGGTCAAAAAGTGCAGACCACAGTACGATCCCTAGGATGGACCTACGAGTCGTACTGAGGGATTTGATCACAAAATGAAAGTTTAACCTGGAAGACTGACCTTATGAGACTTGTCAT
>JACEIK010000384.1:103958-117752 GCA_018107945.1 Datura stramonium | reverse complement strand
GTAATCATAATCATAAGAGAAAAGCTTTATTGAACATGACTTGAGCCAATATACATAATCATAAACATGCATAAATCATGAGGAATAGTGGGAGATTCTCTTAACCGACAAACCCCATATGACCACACATGGGGCCTGACTTGTAACCCTAGTCGAGAGGGTGACCGTACCTTTGCCATGGGTAGAACCATAAAGGGCGTGATCACACATGAAAAGGGACATTTGGGCAAGGGGATAGTCACAAGGGAGGTCCCAACATATCCTATGGTGGCACGTAGTTATAAGATCTGAGGCAGAACCTAGGCCCCAAAGCTACTCGGTATTAAATACTACTCCCAAAACATATATAGTGCTCATAGTATAATATGCATGAAATTCATGGGCTAGTTAAATTATGATAATCATAAACATACTTATAGATATGTGAACTAGCTATGAAATGAGGACTATGAGTCGGCTAAAACATAATTCATAAATCATAAATCATGAGGTTCATACATAATTTTAGATCATATATATACTTAGCAAATCATCAAAGAATAATGCGTATTTGGATAAATTCATATTTCAAATAGTAAATCATGATGGGTTTGTGAGTATCAACAATTGAAGTAAAGATCATAACTGGATTCATCATAGATCATACATAATTAGGCTAAATTCAGTAGAGATCGAAATCAATAATTTTATAATAAAAATAGTTGTATAGTCTGATCAGAATTCATAAAACATGATGTAAATCTCGAAATACAATAACCCATTAGTAAATCATTAGAATTCCACAAAAAATCAAGTTAAAACCCCATAAGTTGTTAGATCAACTTCTATAAATTAGGAGAGATTGGGCATGGGTGTGAACGAAAACACACATTCATAAGAACATACTTGGGTTGATGATCCCTTGACTTTCCTTGAAGAGTCCAAGATGATTTGAAGAGGTTTAAGAAGAACCCTATCTCCTTTCTTGAGAGAAAATCTAACTATTGATCTTTTTGTAGAAGGTGAGGATTTAGGCTAGGTTAATCCCTTTAATCTAACCTTACGGATGACCAAAAGAATGTCATTTAGGAGTTAGAAGTATAGGAGTTTACCAAAATACCCCCAAACTTCCAAAAAAAATTGGAACTGGTAGTTCCAACCACCAACATGACGGGTCGTTGGTTGCTACAACGGCCCGTTCTGAGGTTCATTGTTACCTACTCCTGCTTCACTAAACTGTTCATAACTTTTTACTACGAACTCCAATTGATGCAAGGTTGGATGCGTTGGAAAGAAGACTTCAAGGGGTTAAATTTGAGGTGCTTAATAATCCAAAAACATTTTTTTAAATCAGAGCTATGGTCGTTTGAAGTTTACCCTTGTGAGAACTTATATGAACACTCAATCGGTAAAGGAGCTCTCAACTCAACTTTGTGCTAGAGATTCCTTATGACCATAATTTGAATGTAATGAAGTTCTTATACTTAGGAATTGATCTTAACACATTTATTTCATAAATTCACTAGCTCGGATCTATTCATATACCTAGAACAGTTCCGAACTCAACCCGAGATTCTCAACAAACTAGCAAAACCAACGACCCATCCAACAGGCCGTGGTAACAAACAATGAACCGTTAGACCGTCCGTTGGTTTCCCCCATTCTTCCTTCGAAATTTTCTTAATCCACTTAAACGACCACAAATAAAAATTGGTTCAATCAAGACACGGTACGTACAATCCCCTCGTGGGTTCTAGAAAAATTTCTGACAACTTTATGGTAATGAAACAACGAGCACTTCCAATGACCCGTTGGACCTTACAACGAACTGTACTGAGGTTCGTTGTTTGGTTTTGGTATTGTTTCTTGTTGTTTTATGTTGTAAGTCCCGGGTATGACCTAGGGAACATTTGGGGTGTTACATTATCTCCCTCTTGGGAACATTCGTCCTTGAATGTAGATCAAGCATACTGATAGGCTAGGGAAGGAACTGCAATCCCAAAAATTAAACAATTCAAGCCGAAAACTGATGGAGTGACTGACTCCGGACTGAGATTCCTGACTAAGTTGAATTCATGAAACATGCATGCATGCTAAGACATGAAAAGAACTGAGAGACATGAACTTGACATGAAAATGAATAGAGCACTATCGAAGAAACTGATACCTCAAGCTAGAACTAAGCCAGAAGGGAAAAGATAGGGGTTCTCAGCCATTCTATGTACTTCGGCCTCCCACGTAGCTCCCTTAATAAGTTGATTTCCCCACAGAACCTTCACCGAGGCTACTTACTTATTTATCAACTTATGAACCTGATGATCAAGGACCTCGATTGATACCTACTCCTAGGTAAGGCTGTCCTTCACCCCAATGTCCTCTACCAGAATCACTAAAGATGGATCTCCGATGCATTTCTTCAACAAGGACACATGAAACACCGAATGCACCGAAGCTAACTTCGCTGGTAGCTCCAACTCATAGGCCACCTTTCAAACACGTCACACAATCCTATATGAGCTAACATACTAGGGATTAAGCTTCCCAATCCTTCCGATTGTGAAAGAATCAAGAAACTCTACTTGCCTCAAAACAAAGCTCAGGCATCAAATTATGAATTTTCCCTTCAGTATCCCTTCTGAATGATAAAAATCTAGTCAAATACGTATTATACATAAGAAAATGAAATCATGGACACACATATTGATATACTTCTATCCCTGCCCAAAAAGTCAATCAAAAAGTCAACCACGAGCCTGCAAGGGCAAAACTAGAATCTTATTTGAAAATCATGTTACCCATAATGTAAAGAACTCAAATATGAAATTTCATCCAAAATGGAGCTCAAATCGACTTTGAATTCATCAAAATAAAATCTCTAAACTCTAGATCCAAGATCCTCATTTTTCCTCCAATAAATTCTCGTATGCAAATGAAAACCAACTGTCAAAATTATGGAGAAATACCAAATTAAGGTTTAGATACTTGCCCCCTTGTTAAATAGAGAAGAATTCCGTAAAAATCACTCGATTTCGAGCTCTAGAACTCCAAATATACTCAAAATACAAAATAACAGTCTGTGCAAAACTACACTGTTCAGGTATTTATATTGGGCTGCACCAGCACTGCACCAGCAACTTTAATTTTTACTAAAATGACCATAACTTCATCATACGAACTCGAAATGCGATGATTCTTTCTCCTATAGTTCCCAAATACTGATAAGGATCTAACTTCTCAATCGATACTCCATTTTGTGCTCGTTTTCCCAGTTAGACATCATTTTTGCTCGTTCAAGAATTATTTTATCTTTTGTAATAAAGCCTGATCTTGACTTATCGTAATTGCACCAAACTTTTAATATAACTCCTATAATTAATGATAAGAATTTTTAAATCCTCCGAATAATTTTTGGATCTCAAAAACTAAAAATGAACCTATGAGTTGTTACATTTTATGCTTAAAATCATGCTAGACACTGAAAACGTTCAAATCCACCCGAAACTCATCTGAAATCCTCTGGTCACAAACCAAACATGAAATTAAATCATAAAACACATTCTGGACCTGTTGAAATCATCAAATTACCAATATGAGGTCATTTTGGTCGAAAGTTGACCGTGGTCAAACTCAGCTTTTTTAAAGCTCATAAATCCAACCAAAGGCTCAAATCACTCCCGAACACCTCGGAATCCATGCAAACTATCCAACTAAGTCATAAATCACCATCCGGAACTAACAAATTCGAGCTCGTTAACCAGAAATGTTGACTTTGGTCAAACCTCTCAAACTTCAAACCTTCCCAAAAACCAAAAATCTTATCCAATCTTCATTGGATCATATCGGGAATGCAGTCATCTATCTCTGCAAGTCATAAATAATAAAATAAAGATACGAAAAGGCTCAAACTAGGGAAACGGGTCAAAAGTCACGAAATGACCATGTGGATTGTTACACTTCAAGGCTTGACTGATAACTATGCTTCCTAAAGTTCTACATACCTGACACTTATGGCAGCAATAGGGAGTTATCCAGAGCATCCACATTTTAACCATCATTTCCATCATGGGGGAACATACATAGGGCTTTGAGTAAGAGAATTATGAGCACAAATCATTCAAGAAATCTAAGTTGGGCATATACCTGATTTAGCACGATCTTACGAGCCAATAAAGAAAATCTCAAGGATTGAGTCCATAAAGCTGAGCATGCTGAGAGACATGAGTTTGCATACATGAAAAGGGACATGACATGAAGTTGAGATTTATGGAATCATGGAAGAAGACTGGAATCACCATCTGAAGTAGTTGCTTCTCATTCTATAAATATGAGTACGAATACACGTAAGGAGCACTTGGAACTTAGACATGGGCATAACATGCTCACACACGACAGGAGTAGAGTATCACATAGACTGAAGTACGGAAGGACACCTAAATAAGCATAGGTACATCTCCCATAAGTATTGATCCTGGACCTTCACAATTGAAACTCAAGGCTTGACCTAGTCCTTAACTTTATAATCTCCCCCTTAGCATAAAGGTCATCATTCTGAGGATTGGTCCCCTTCTTAAGGCTAGGAAAAAATCACTGACTTCCCATTTGCCTCTAAGGCTATCACGGAAGGGTTTATACTTCTCCAGCCGTACTCCCCCACTCTTTTGGTTCCTTACATAAAGTTCACGAATTCTTATGCCTTAGCTTTTGTTAACTCTTGTAGGGAGAAATAACTCGAGAGCGCCTCTTATTCCACTAACTAGAATTATTCTTTTGAGTGTGAATACACGATTTAGAAGGATAGAAAGATATTTCATCGCACGACATAGATCATGAAAGAAGGGAACATTTCCTAAACATCTCGTAGCCTCTTCTTCATAAGTGTGGCGCGCTTCCCACCCATGAAAAAGACTCTACTCAATGCGACTTTCAAACACCCTAGGACACTTCAAAATCTAAAGTTCTGTTACCAAGTTTGTCACAACCCAAACATAGACCGGGATTGTAAAACGGGACAAGGAGTCCCTAGAGACTCCAAGTCGACCCATGGCATGAACATTCATCTAACTTCATATCACTTAGAGCGGAATACTAAACATACGATATAGCGGAAACATAACGTCACATAACATATAATTATAAGTGGAACGTACTAAAATACAAAACACCTGAGTACTATAATTAGTCTGAAACCATCTATCATATCAGATGGATTGATGGGACAACATCCCCAACTAACCCGACAAAAATTGAAATAAAAAGAACTTCAAGGTATGAACATATGGCCCTCAAAACATGAGGACTCACCAAAAGGGTTGATAACTAACTCTAAATGGACTAGTGACAGGGATGAGCCTGAGATTCTGGTCCTGTATCATGAAATGATACCGCATAGAAAGTATGGGTCAGTACATGGAATGTATCGAGTATGCAAGGTAAGTAAAACATACATTAATAATATATAAAAACTCATAAATGATCATAAAAGTAGGACGACATGTGATCTTGGGCTTAATTACGTGCCCAAGTGCTATTTTATAACTTAATTAAGTCATGTATTTCAATTAAATTAATTGCATTGTCATGTGATTTTGAATATTTTTTGGTATACACTAACCAACATGATTAGTCCTTGGTTTGTAGGTGTAAGATCCATATGAGGGACTAAAAAATGATGGTTGAAGCAAAGGAATGGAATTCGTCTTGGTTAGCAAATGAAAGCAACATGGCAGGCCAAAGAGAGGGACTGCCGACAAGGGCAGCATGCCACGCAACACAAGCTGCGCACTGAGGGCCATGCCATGTTGTGCTATGTCGCGCAAGGAGGGGAATTCCAATACACCTGCGCATTGGCGCCATGCCACGCCAGGCCTTGCTGCACGCCAGCTCTCGTGTCACACAGGACATCACGCGCGAGGAGGGCTGTGCCACGCCAGGCGTCGCGCACAGCCTCTGCCAAGGAAATGCGAGTGCTGAGAAATCTAGTAACCATCCACGATAGGTCCGTGTTGCGCTGCTTGAGCTGCACTATTGGCAGTGTGCCATGGAGCAGTTTTATGGCCGGCCAAATTTTGCCAATTCCCACTTAGTATAAATTAAAACCTAAGCTCCTAAAAACATCATGAAATATTTTTGGGAAACCGTAAAGGAGCGAAGGGAGAATGGAAGAACTCTACCTAGGGTTCCTTATTTTTCATTCTGTTTTAATTATTCTTGTAAGTACTCTACTTTAAACATGTTTTTGAGTATTTGTACAACATGAGTAGCTACAACCCTTCCTTTAGGGTTGAGGCTACGTAAGATAATTGTAAATGCATGAATTCGTCATTTGTTTGAGTTTTAGTTGTTGTTTTGTCTTACATTCTTTATTATTTACATTTTTATGCTTGATCACCATGAAAAAACATGCGTTAAGATTGGGTAAAATCTTGAAAGAGTAACCTAGGCTAGAACATGATAAAGTAGGGAGGAAGTTCTTACCTTTACGGTAGGATTAGCGGTTAGGATAGAAATTATACCTAATTTTCCTTGCTTGGTTATTAAAATGGGATGAGCTAGACACTGGCTTAGAATTATCACATCACCACTCGTAGAAGTAGTTGTGAAGCGAAGTTCGGTTAAATGATTAGAGGTATGAAAGTATATAATCAAGGGTGAAAACTCCGTAAACCACATCCATGTAATTAAATTTCTCACGAATTAGGACGTCACATTCCCGCTCACCGATGTAGGTTGGAGACTAGTTTGTCGTGTTTAGAGGCTCAAAAGACCATGAACATAGCATTTTAATTATGTGAGACAACAACTGAAAGTTTTCATACTCGGACCATTGAGAATTTTAGCATTGCATGATTATTAGCCCTTAACTCTAGTTTCTTCTTATATTGTTTCTCAAGTATTTTGTAATCACCCCTAGACTTAATTATAATTCCAGAAAACTTCTATAATCAACATTTGTGAAGGTTAATCTTACACTTGAACTTGAATATTCGCTGAATTGGTCCAGTCCCTATGGGTTCAACATCCGGCTCTTAAAAATAGCCACATTATTACTTGTACAACCACGTACGCTTGCGCGTGCACTGGGGCGCAAACAACATGCTTATAATATAAATATTGTAATATAACATAAGGCTTAAGGTTTTCAAAACATTCATAATACAATCGTAATCATAATCATAAGAGAAAAAATTTATTGAACATGACTTGATCAAATATACATAATCATAAACATGCATAAATCATGAGGAATAGTGGGAGATTCTCTTAATCGACATACCCAATATAAGCACATATGTAGCCCGACTTGTAACCCTAGTTGAGAGGGTGACCGTACCTTTTCCAGGGGTAAAATGATGAACATTGTGATCCCACATGAAAAGGGCAATTTGAGCCGGGGACAGTCACAAGGGAGGTCCCAACATATCCTACGGTGGCACATAGTTATGAGATCCGGGGTAGAACCTAGGACCCGAACCTACTCGGTGTTAAATACTACTCCCAAAACATATATAGTGCTCATAGTATAATATGCATGAAATTCATGGGCTAGTTAAATTATGATAATCATAAACATACTTGTAGATACGTGAACTAGCCACGAAATGAGTCTCGTGAGTCGGCAAAAACATAATTCATAAATCGTAAATCATGAGGTTCATGCATTCTTGTAGATCATACATGTACTTTGTAAATAATCAAATCATAATGAGTATTTAGATAAATCCATATTTCAAATGATAAATCATGATGGGTTTGTGAATATCAACAATTGAAGTAAAGATCATAACTCAATTCATCATAGATCATACATAATTATGCTAAATTTAGTAGAGATCGAAATCAATAACTTTATAATCAAAATAGTTTTAGAATCTAGTCAAAACTTATAAAACGTAATGTAAATCTCTATGTACAATAACCCATTGGTAAATCATTAGAATTCCACAAAAATTCAAGTTAAAACCCCGTAAGATTTTGATCCAATGCTATGAATTAGGAGAGATTTGGCATGGGTGTGAATGAAAACACCCATTCGTAACTACATACCTAGGTTGATGATCCCTTGACTTTCCTTGAAGAGTCCAAGAAGATTTGAAGAAGAACCCTAGCTCCTTTCTTGAGAGAAAATTCAACTATTGATCTTTTTTGAGAGGGTGAGGATTTAGGCTAGGTTAATCCCTTTAATCTGACCTTAAGAAAGCCCAAAACGATGTCATTCAGGATTCAGAAGCATAGGAATTTATCAAAATACCCCCAAACGACCAAAAACAACCTAGAACTGGCAGTTCCAACGACCAACAAGACGGGTCATTAGTTTCTACAACGGCCCGTTCTGAGGTTTGTTGTTACCTGCTGCTGCTTCACTAAACTGCTCATAATTTTTTACTCCAAACTCCGATTGATGCAAGGTTGGATGCGTTGGAAAGAAAACTTCAAGGGATTAAATTTGAGGTGATTATTCTTTCAAAACCATTTTGTAAAATGGGAGCTATGGACATTTGAAGTTGACCCTTGTGAGAACTTATACGAACACTCAATCGGTAAAGGGTCTCTCAACTCAACTTTGTGCTAGAGATTCCTTACGACCATAATTGGCATGTAATGCACTTCCTATAATAAGGAATTGATCTTAACACCTTACTTCAATAAATTTCCTGGGTAGGCTCTATCCATATACATAGAACGGTTCCGAACTTAGCCTGAGATTTTCATCAAACTAGCAGAACCAACGACCCATCAAATGGGCCGCGGTAACAAACAACAAATTGTTGGTCCGTCCATTGGTTTCCCATAGTATTCCTTTGAAATTATCTTAATCTACTTCAACGACCATAAATCACAATAGGTTCAATCAAGCCTTATGTCCGTACAATCCCCTCGTGTGTTCTGTGAAAATTTCTAACAACTTTCTGGTACTGTACTGAGGTTCGTTGTTTGGTTCTGCTATTGTTTTCTTGTTGTCTTCTATTCTAAGCCTCGGGTCTGACCTAGGGAACATTTTTGGTGTTATATAATGGAAAGGGCAAAGACAAGGCCTCAACACCATGTACAAACTTCAAAGAGGCAATCATACGCTGTGTCCCAAACATGAAGAAGAATTATGTTATTTTCCAGGGTTGGTCCATAATTGTGGAGAAGCGATTTGACCTGGTAGGATTGCGGGGTGATCTCCCTAACATCACCACCCAATTCATGGAACGCCAATGGCATGCATTTACCAGTCCTCTCCCGCCTTAGTACCCCAGCCCAGTGCCAGAATTCTATGCCTCCTACCAAGCTCAATAGGATAACATGTTGCACAAGGGAAAAGTTGATAACTTTCCATGCCTACCTTCGGTAATGATAAGAGGAATGGAAGTCGACATCACCCCAGCTACCATTAAGTACCTATTTTAGGAAGATAAGATTGACTCCAGTACGGAGTACATGGCTTGGGTAGCTGACATGAAAGACCAATTCTCATGGATAGCCCCAATAATTGTTGCTGATACACCTTTGTAGGCCTCCATGGATGGAAAAATCTCTCGCCATGACTTGAAGTTTGAGGCTAAGTTGTGGCTGGACTTTATTTGTGGCATCATCCCATCCAAGAATGAGCAAAGGGTCAGTTTGGAAACTGCAATTCTCATCGCCTGCATCATGACTAGAGTCCCTTTTAACTTTAGGGAGATTGTAGCCCAACAAATTAAGAGGAAGGCACGACAATCTAGCACTTCCATGCCCTACGCTGTCCTCGTTTCCCTGCTTTGCTCACAAGCTGGGGTGTCTCTGTTCCCATATGAAACCCCTTCCACTGCTTTAGGAGTGACTGCCAGTGACCGAAAGAAAGATGCCGAGGCACCAGCAATGAAGAGGAAAAGACTGCATTCCTTTGGGTAGTTGAGGGATCCCTTTCCCATGGATCGGACCACTCACCACAAGCCCCAAATTTGAATATTCCCCAGCACAAATGTCAGTCCAAGCTTCAGGCGACATACCTCATCGGGGAGAATCTCCCCCTCCTCAATCCTCCCAACTAAGTGGTCTCCAAAGACTTGTGGGAATGACCAACTCTCACGAGAACCAACTCCAAAGATTGGCCAGGATCCTCCCTGCACTAATTGCTCAAACAATTAAGGAGGAGCTCAAATCATTATATGAGAGTGTCACTACACTGTGCAAGAAGGTGGATGCGGTTTAGGGGGCTGTCACCTCCCTCCGAACTAAGGGGAAAGAATGGAAGAGCCGGACTTCAACATAGGTGCCCAACATAAGAACCCTTTATGCTGCAATGGTTGCTCCCTCCATAGTGTGGGGACCCATTGATGATTTATTTGAGGGCTTGGAGGATGATTTTGCTGGGCTAGGTGAGGTTGGTGGTGATGGTGCAGGTGATGCAGCTACTGATGATGAGGAAGAATGACCCACTCAGGGAGTTTCTTGTCCCTTTCCCTTTTGCATTCATACATTGGGGACAATATAATTTTTTAAGTGGGGGAGGGATGAGCATAGTTGTTAGGGGGTAATTGATGTTTGATGTTTTTTTTTCAATTGATGGGATAGAGCCTTTGTTGGGCTGTTGTTTATTTTTATTGTTGATGATTTCCCTTGCCGGGATTGTTATGGTAGTAGAATTTATGACATGATTTAGCTCTTGAATTATGTAGGTGTTAGTTCCAAAAGAGTCTTCTGTTTGAATTGATAAATTTTGCAAGTATGACCCGAGATTTTTTTGTTTTATTGTTCGCCGTTGTAAATAGTAGGATAGTAAATAAATTTCAAGGGTTTTCTTCATACCACATTTCTTTCCCGAGGAGTATTTTTTTCATTTTTCCTTCCCTTTTATTGTCGAACCAGGCTCGCACTTCCCAATGATAGACTGTGTGGCGACTCTCTTAAGGGAAAATGCCATGTTGCTTTTGAGTCTTTTTTATGAAGCTGTTTTGAAAGGCACCACTAGAAAATTTTTTGAAATTGAATTTCAAATTGAGGGCATGAAAATGATGGATAATGAGCAGATGTTTGAACCTACAGCATAGCACTCTTTTTCATACTTTGTAAATTCTTTGCTTGACTTATGAGTTGGCCTTCTTTGAGTTCCTGACTTGAAATCGTGTGATGAAAATGACTCTTGTGGACCCTTTAAGGGTGATGGCTTGTGTGGTGAGGAATTTTTGATGAGCCTCATGCATAATTTCTTGTCTAGAACTTGCCCCAAGTGTGACTCAAGGCGAAATCCTAGATGTAGTTGCACTTAGAACATGATTTTAGGCTTTCCTTTCTATAGCAACTTCACCCATATACCCTCCTTGAACATTGATCCTTGTCAGGCAACGTTGAGCCTTAGACCCTTCTTTGGCAACCACATTACAAGCTTAATACCATTCTTAATACCTCTCATTGGTACCCATGCTCCCTAAGTGCTAGTGATAAGATAGTGATAAAATGAGGCTTCAAGCCTAAGAAAAAAGGAGCGATAAGAAAAAAGAGAAATGAGGCAAAAGCCTAAGTTTGGGGTGTGCAAGAGGAACATGAGAACTTCAGTTTGAGGTAGCACCATATTGTGTCAAAATGCATTAAGTGATGAATCAAAAAGNTAAAAACGGCGATCCTCCTAAGTTTGGGGTGTGCAAGAGGAACATGAGAACTTCAGTTTGAGGTAGCACCATATTGTGTCAAAATGCATTAAGTGATGAATCAAAAAGAGAAGAAGAATTTGTGTGAACAAGTGTTTCCTCTTGCGTAGATAATTCTAATAGTGAGAGCCAAAGAGGTTATAAGGAGGGTCGTTGAGAAATGAAAAGATGAAAATGATGAAGGGAAGAAATAAAGTGAAGTAAGTGGAAAGAGTTAATAGGAGGTATGTTCACAAAAGGCATTAGGGAGGATCTAGTCACTGAAGTTAAATTTTCATCCTACCCTTAACCCGAGCCTACATCAGAACCCGCAAGTCCTAAATTATTCTAAGTGCATCCGCTCTACATTAGTGGCGAATTACATGAAGGACAAGACTATGGGTCAAGTTGCGTACATGAAGATTTCTTTTTAGAGAGTAAGCGTGATTATCTCTTCCAAACAATCCCTTGTCTGTATTTAATGATTACACGACAAAAGAATAGGGATTTTCATTTCTGTGAGCATCATCATCCCTTTTTGAGGACATAAGTGCATTTAGAGTGATGCGTGAATAGGGCATGCAAAGTGTAAACTCTAAGGAAAGTTTTGAATGTGCACTGATTTTGATTTGAGATGTTATGTGTATTTCATTGATAAAGAATGCCCTTGTTTAAAAAAATGAATCCTTTTGTGATCCATGTTTGTGAAAGGTGGTAGCCTCTTGAAATATCTTCATTATTTTGGTTTTTAGGGGAATATTCTTCTCTTTACCAGTGAGATTGGTGAGCATTTTTGGGTTATCATTGACAGGTGGTTAATGATGTTTAAACTTATGAGGAGTGGCATATTTTCCTACTGCTAAGAATTTCATTACTTGAGGACAAGCAATGGTTTAAGTTTGCGGTTTGATGAGTTGGTAAATTCACCAACTCATTGGGTTCTTAAGCCTGAGTTTTGCTTAGTTTTTGAGTTATTTATGTGGATTTTATGCCCTTTCTGCTTTTGTTGCGTGCAGATGCCTAATGTGTAGAAAAGAGAACGAAATGGAGCAAAAAGAAGGAAGTAGGTTGAAATTGGTCATTCCGCCATATCACCGGTCAAGAGCCAATTCCCACTTCTTCTGGGAAACAAACCACCGGTGAAATGCAAGTTTCCAATGGAAACTCGCCGGTTCAGCCACCGAATGGCACCTGACTTACTGGATTGATAGAAAAAATGATCGGCGATGCATTGATGGAGATCGGCAAAACGACGATGGAAACGCCGCTGACTATTGGTATGCATTGAAGTAGCAAATACTGTAGCTGGAAGTCCGCAAATTGCAACCGGTGAACTGTCGATCATCCCATCGATTCCATAACATTGCTCAGGGGAAAAATTATCCAGCATGGAAAAAGAGAGAGAAGATGCCTTATTTTCTTGGATATAAATTCTAGAGAAAGTACTGTGTACTGAGCATACCATAGAAGAGCATATCATATCATCTTATTCCTTTCTTAGCTTTAAAACATTCCTTTGGTAGAGAAAAGGAGATTTTTATTGGTAGACTTTGAAAAGTACTATTCTCTTCTTCTTCTTCTTCTTAATAGTAAGATACAATCATTTTTGGAGACTATTTGTGAACTTGATTTTCCTACTCTTGTTATTAAATTCAATGAGTTTATTTTTTTAATGTGCTTTTGAATTTCTTAATCAAGAGTAGCTAAATCATTAACTAGAGGTGTGTGATGATGAATACTTAATTAGAGCGGGTATTGCTAGATTTATCTCTATATTGCTTAAATGAGTGTAAATCTGTTAGATTCTCTTCAATCTATAATGGGAGATCCATTGGTTATGATGTGGGTCTATTTGTTCTTACTTGACTGTTGCTTGTAAAAGAATAATTTAGTATTGGAAGAGAATTTAATAGTGGGTATGGATGAGAGATTGTGAAATTGGGCTAGAAATAGCCAAAATTGCATTCTCACTCCTAATTAGCAGCTAACAGCTAGAAATTAGTGCAACTACTAATCCAAATCTTATCGGGTTGAGCTAATAGTGGCTAGAGGTTTGATAAAATTTTGGTAAGAGATATTTATAAAACTGAAAAGCTGTAATTACCCATTTTCTCCAGATTATTTACACTAATTGAACTGATGAGATGACCTAGCATGTCCCTATGTAGTTAGTATATCGTCTACACCACATCTCTAGTCTTTCATATTCTTTCAATAACCTTGG
>JACEIK010000384.1:5509-53040 GCA_018107945.1 Datura stramonium | reverse complement strand
ATGATACCCTTAGAGGTATAGTGTGTCTCTAAGTGCTTGGGTAGTATTGTCACCCATGGGGGTGTGATTTGGATTGTATGAGCCATGAGTAGTAACATGAACCTATAGCTAGAAATATGATGCTGGAAGTGTGGAAGTCAAAATTAGGGATTGTGATTGAGGGATGTATGCCGCTATAGTCATGTATCTATATGGTAAGTGATGAAATGGTAAGTCCCACGGTGTTGACCAAAGACTAATAAGTTTTGTGTATATTCCATGGTAGTATTTAGAGGGAGAGTTTTTGGTAAAGATGACTTAGAGCATATTTTAACTAGAGTTGAAGATCGTGAGGACATGTCAATGTGTTAGAAAAAGATTAAGAATAGGTGATTGGAGGATAAGTCAGTAGGTGAAGTGGAGCCTTGAATATCAGAAAGGAAGATGTATAGCGAAGTAAAAGGTAGTTACACTAGATTATAAGGTCCAAAAGTTCTATGTTTTTTGAGTTATTTAGTCTTGAGTTGAAACATGTGAAGGATGTGAGGTACGTACTATATGGTGTCCCAAAGAGTCAAAGCTAGAAAATTTTAAATAAGGCATATGATTTTAAGCATGTTAGTATAAGCTTTATCCCGTGTATTAGGTGGTTAGGGGATTGGAAGTATAAGGTTGATAAGGCAGGAAAGGTATGAAATCCTCAGTGATAGCTTTAGACACTAAAGAGAGTTTAGGGGTTACCTAAGAAAGAAACCATAAAATAAGTTTTATTACTTACAAGTGGAGTTCGCAAGGAAGAGTTTGGCATCCATATGTATATAATAGCTAACAATTTATCAAGAATTCCATGATTANGTGGAGTTCGCAAGGAAGAGTTTGGCATCCATATGTATAGTAATGCATCCATATGTATAGTAATACTCCGACCCCACAAGAGTAGGTGATCATATCCTAGCCTAGAGAAGAGGTCAAAAGTATTAGAATGATGACTTTAAGCTAAGGGGGAAATGATAAGGTTAATGGCCAGTCAAGTCTAGGGTTTTCTAGTAGGGAAGTTCCAAAAATAATATGGGATGTTGTTCCATTCGTATTTAGGTGTTTTTCCCTATATTGGAGTCAACATTACACTCCTCTCATACCTATGTTTAGATTTTTAGAATGATAGTTGCGGTCAAAGCAAAGAAAAAGATGCCAAAAAAGATTCACTTTAGCTTCTAGCTCTCTTAGCATAGTGTAGGTTGCTTGCAAGAATTTCGATAGCTGGCTCGGCTGAACAAAATAGTCTCACTCAATGATTTCGTAAATCCTAACTTTATGTTATGAAACTCGTTATACCTGTAAACTCATCTCTCACAGTATGCTCAGCTTTATGAACTCAGTCGTCATGATTTACCTTAACAACTTATAAGATCATGCTACATCATGTATGTGCTCAATTGAGATTTGTTGGTGATTCATGCTTACGATTTCCTTACTTTAAGCCCTGTGAACGTTCATCCATGACATAAATGATGGTTACAATGTGTATTTTCATAATAACTCTCTATTAATGCCTTTTGTGCCAGTATGTAGAAGTTCATGAAGTGAAGATTATTAGCCATGGCAAGGAGACAGGAAAATTCTTGGATAGTGTACGTTATAGAGGAGCCATAGGATAATTATAAGTGATAGGCTTGAATGATGTGATGATATATGGGTGGACCATAGTATGGTGTGACTAGTAGCTCACAGATTAGAGCTCGAGGTTGGGTGATTTTCATGATAAGAAAAAGATGTTGAATACGTGAAGGATAAGGAGGTCATTTAGTGAAAGCCCTTTTGAAGGAGTCATCTTGTAGAGGGGTGGCTACATGTGAATCCAAAATAGATATGTTGACAAATACCCTCACCTATTACCTTCCATCTCATTTTAAGCATGAGGTAGTGTTTCCTTCTTCGTATTCCCATCAATTTCATGTCTCTCTGTTACTCTCATGTCTCAATATGCATGCATGTTTCATGAAATCAATTCAACGTATGTATCTTAGTTTGCAATCAATCACTCCTTCAGTATTCAGTGTTTAGCATGTTGTATTGGGGTTTCATCTATTTCCTGATCCTTTCGACTTAATTGGTCTTCATTCAAGGACGAATGATCCCAAGAGGGAGATAATGTAATGCCTTGAACATTCAGGTTAAGTTTGAAGCCATCTAGGTATATAGATAGACCCGAACCTGACTAATGTCTTATGGAAACTAGGTGTTAAGATTAATTATTAAGTGTGAGAAGTGTGTTATATATGAATTAAGGTTATTCATAACCTCTAACACAAAGTTGAGTTGAGAGCCTTTTTTACCGATTAAGTTTTCATATATATTCTTACATGGGTAAACTTCAAATGACCATAACTCCTAATTTACGAAGTGCTTCTGGGTGATTCAACACATCAAATTGAATCCCTTTTATTCTTCTTTCCAACGCATCAAAATTTGCATCAATTGGGGTTATGAGTAAAATATTATGAGGAATTTAGTGGAACACAGTTAGTTGTGATGGAAAGAGTGACGGCCCCTCAACCACCTGATAGCCCGTCAAGATTGCTCTGTCATCCTTAACCAAAGAAGTGAATTTTCACCCTAAAGTAATGAGAAAGTTGACGGTCCATCAGGGGACTGATGACCCGTCACTTGGGGCGTCACATGGGGGTTTCAGGGCTTTCAAAAGGCACCATAAATGATTTTTTTTTTGCATTGTTCCGCCTCCAAATCAACCCTATTAGTTCCAAGAGATCTTTTCTACCGTCATAAGGCTATTTAAGCATTCTCTAACCTATTACTACATAAATTCATGAATTTCTTCATGATTCATACATCAAAATCATCTTCCTATCTCTAGCGATGTCAAGAACAACCTTTGAGTTTCAAGACTTGAAATCTTGAGCACTCCTCCTTTCTCCAAGGTAAGTAACTCCCCCAAAACCTTACATGAGTATTTTTTCCACTTCTTATGGATGTTCCATGGTAAGAACTCCTGGGGTGGTCCTTGGAAGCCTTGAGTTCATGTGATGACCTAGTATTATCGTTTAGGGCATTGTTTTGGTGTCAATGATGGACGTGGTAGTTTTGGTTGGACTTGTAATATTTTGCAAATTCTTAAGGGGATGTAGCTGGAAATGGGTGTTAGGAAACCCCACTCTTAAGAGACTTGAATTTCCTATGCCCTTCGGGTTTTTGATGAAATGCCTCTATGACTTGGATTTTGTCGATGAGCTATTGAGTGTAGTTCCTATCTATATAATTGTTACAGATTGACATTATAAGAGGATTGTTCTTCTTGTTGATAGTTTTTAGGACGAGGATAATTTATGTGGGACTTCAAGAAGGGTTCCTTTGACCCTTGATTCCGATGTAATTTCATAAACCCTAGAATCTTCAATTCTCAAGTAAAGAATGTCTTAGGTTTTTAATTCTACGTATGAAATCTCTTGTAATTAGCTATGCTTTCAAGTTCTTATGATCACTAACCTTGTATGTTAATGATTTTCCCTCTCAATTTCTAGATTTTGTCTATGATATGATATTAGCATGATTTTTAGCACTAGGCCATAATTTAGAATCGTCATTCAAAAAATATAACCCGTTTAAAATATATAAATTTTCCATAATTTCAGTACACCTGAATTACATTATGATTTGAGCCTATGATTTTCATGAATTTAGTATGATCAACATGTATATAGTTCTTTAATCTCTCAAGTCTCTTGCTATCTTAAAGTAGCAAGACTAGTCTTAGAGCATCACTATTGAGCACTCAATATTAGCATATCAATGGTCCATTAGGCTCTAAAGGTCTTTTGTTAAAGAAAGTGGTTCCGACTAGTCTTAGGACATCAGATTTAGATTATTGGTTTAAATGTATGCTTATGTTCAGTTAGGAGTAGCACTTATCACCGAGTAGGATAAGGTACTAGCGTACCCAGGTTTCAAAACTACGTGCCACCATAGAATAATGGATCCTCGATATTAAAGGATGTTTTCCTTAGCCCGAGTAATATGGGATCCTTGCTACTGGATAGTGTCTCCTTTGTCTCAATAGGCGCATGTAGGGGTCATTGCTATTAGAAATTGTTGCCCTGAGTCGGGAGTGATATCACGCCTGTCATGGTTCTTACCCATGGCAAGGTGTGAACGCCCTCTCAACTGAGGTTACAGGTCGGGCTCCATGAGGCTCACGTTGGAGTTTGTCGATTAATAGGCTCTCCCATAGTGCATTTTTCAGTTTACGATTACAACTTCAGTTTCAGTGCATGTACATGACCCTAAATATCAGTTTTACTCATATTTTCATTGATTGTTTTCAAACTAGCTTATCATGTCAGTATTTATTCATCTCATATAGGGTCTTTATACTTCATCTCAAGTTTATGTATCTAGTTTTATATATATAGTACAGTCTCTTCTCAGATTATTAGCATACATCAGTTTTAGTTGCATTTGAAACTTACACAATACATTCAAAGTATTGACCACATACTCTATATGTTATATTATTTCATGATATAGACCATGGTACTCAAACTCGTCCTCACGATTAGATACGTTCCGGACTTTATCAGCTTGCAGTGGTGAGTCCTCATCTTCTGAAGACTAAAATTATCTACTTTATTTCAATTCTTTACCTTGATTTATTTTTTATACTTCAGAGTTAGATGGGGACTTGTCCCAGCAGTTCATCAATTAGTACAAGCTTCCAGACATAGATTTAGTATGCTCAGCTTTGTGATTCAAAGTTAAATTATCAGATTATCTTAGTATCCCTAAGTGAATGTTTTACATGTCCGTAAGCTTTTGATTAGTTTTCTTATAAGTTATATTATATTGGTAATAAGTTATGCCAAGGTTTATCTTTGAGCCATTCATGGTTCTAGATCCTGTGTGTGGTGCAGGGTCCATGCTTGGATCATGAAAAACTTGGTATCTAAGCATTAGGTTTAAAGTATTCTAGGGTATCTGAAAGCCTCATTAAATAGGGTCTTTTTCATGGGTGTGAAGTGCGTCACACCTATGAAGAAGAGGTTATGAATCATTTTAAGAATGTTTTTTTTTCAGGTTATGTATCATGCAATAGAGCTGCGCCAGAAGGAATTTCTGAAGATTCATGCATTATTCCAATTATGTTGACTATGCCTCATCTTCAAGGTGATAGAAACAACAAAGCTTAGATTCCTATCAATGAGGTTCTCTTAGTCACGACACGAGCTAGGACTTGGATCGAGACACGAGACAAGAAACCCCAAGAGGCTCCAAGTCGACCCATGGCATGAACATAACGTCTAAACTCAACATAATAAAGCAGAAAATCAACATACATAATAACAGAAGTTTGCATATAAATCAAGATAGAATAGAATCATACATGACTAGATGATTTCTACGTAATGTATAAAAGCCTCTAACATATCCAATGAGTTGATGGGATAACATCCCCAACTAACTCGACAAGTCTGGACTGAAAGAAACATAACAACGACAGATATTGAATGTCCTTGAAGGATGAGGACTCACCCATGCTAGCTGGATAGGTCTAAGCGGGAAGCAGGACTAAAGATTTAGCTGATACTGATCTATCAGACCTGTATCATGAAACGATACAACATATTGTATGCGGTCAGTACTTGGAATATACCGAGTATGGAAGGTAAGTAAAACGAACAGCTAAAACACATAAGAGTTCATAAGAGTAGGACACATGATCATAACGTAAATGTAACATAAGGGCTCAAGGTTTTCAAAATATTCATAAATCAGTCATAATCATAATAGTAGGAGAAAATCTTCATTAAACATGACTTGAGCCAAAGTAACATAAATATAACCATGCATAAATCATGAGGAACAATGGGAGATTCTTATAATCGACATACCCCATATGAGCACACATGGAGCCCGACCTCTAAACCCCTAGTCGGGAGGGTGTCCGTACCATTCCAAGGGTAGAACCATGAAAATAGGTGTGATATCACTCATGAAAGGCCCGTTCGACCAAAAAGGGATAGTCTCAAGGGAGGTCCCATCACGACTACATTGACGCATAGTTCTGAGAGTCGGGGTATGCTTGGACCTTGGGTCTACTCAGTGTTAAATACTACTCCAAAAAAATATAGAGAGCTCATATGATAATAGGAAAAATATACATGATATTCATGGGCTAGTTAACTCATAATAATTATAACCATGCTTGAAATATGTGAACTAGCCATGAAATAAGGCCCATGAGTCGGCCATAATCATAAATCATGAAGTTCGTGCATACTTGTAAAACATGTATATACTTGATATTTAATAAATTCATGACAAGTACTTGAGAGAAATCATATCATAAGACATAACTCATAATTGGGCTAATTTAGATCAAGATCATAATGAAATCATAACTTGACTGTTCATAAGAACATACATAATTGGGCATAATTTAATTAAAATTTGAAACTATAATTTATTAATCAAAATAGTTATAAATTCTTCCCATAGATTATAAAATATGATTTAATACATGAAAGGGATTGACCCATCAATAGATCATAGAGAATTTCACAAGAATTGGAATAAATCACATAGATCATGAAACTTAAATTATAGAATTTGAAATCCATGGAATTTGAGAAGAGTTTAGGGCATGAGAGTGAAAGAAACTCTCACTCATAGCCTCACATACCTGGGTAAGTTGATCTTACACTCTTCCTTGAATACCTAAAGGAAATTGAAGGAGAATTGATGGATTTTAGCCTTGATCACCCCTAGGAACCTTCTAATCCTGCATGCATGGAGAGAAGTGATTTAGAATTAGCTGAACCCTCTTAAAAAATTCCTAACTAAGCTTAAAACGACATAGTTTAGGCCTTAGGACTTAGGAATTACGGAAAAACCCTTAATGAATTCGCAGGAAAATACATACTTCCAGTCCCAATGGGGGACTAGATGAATCATTGTCTGGGGGATAACTCGGTCTTTGCCTATCGTGATCAACTCTGCCATTTTTCATCTAAGGGTCACCACGACGGGCACTACGAATCGTGGTGTACCCAATCACTCGTGGTGAACAACTCGTTACCACCATTGCCAGAACTTCTCATCTTTCAAGCATCCCTTGGCCACGATTGACATAATGAGTGGTGGTGTTGTCCACGACTCATGGCCACATCCATGGTGACCTGGAAACTAAAATTTAGATCAAGACTGAAACCCCTCCCCACGAGTCACTCCATGACTCGTGGTACACCCCATAGGTCATGGGATGACTCATCCTATGACCTGGTGTAGAAAATTTAGTTTTCTCTGTTTCAACTCCCGGGTCTAATCTTAGGGTTTTCGGGGTATTACAATATCTCCCCTTAGGAACATTCGTTCTTGAATGTTGAAAATCGTACTGAAATGCAGATAAATGCAATCGTCATACTCAAATACTGAACATACATGATGAAATTGACGGAGTGACTGATTCCGATTTGAACTACATGACTGAACTAAATTCCTGAATCACACATACATTCATTGACATGAAAGAACCTGGGGCACATGAGCTAAACATGAAACTGAATAGAGTACTAAGGAGGAAACTGATGCCTTAAGCTGAAACTGAGCCCGAAGGTAATGATATCGGTATTTATCCATCATATCTGCTTCGGCTTCCCTCGTAGCTCCCTCAACATGTTGATTCCTCCAGATTAAAGCTACTTCTTTGTTTCTTAGCTTTCGAACCTGATGATCTAGTATTTCCATCGAAACCTCCTCATAACTAAGGTTGTCCTTTATACCTATGCTCTCCACCAGAATAACTACAGTCGGGTCACCCAAGCACTCTTTAAGAGTGATACATGAAAAACTGGATGAACTGAAGCTAGTTTTGAGGGTAACTCTAACTCATATGCTACCTTGCCAACCTATTTCAGAATCTGGTACAGACCAACATATTGGGGACTAAGTTTCCCTTTCTTTTCGAACCTCATCATTCCCTTCATGGGAGACACCTTCGGAAACACCCAATTATCTACTTCAAACTCAAGTTCTCTCCTCCTCACATCCACATAGGACTTTTGATGGCTCTGAGCTTTTTTCAATCTTTCCCTTATAAGTGAACTTTCTCATAGCCTCATTGACTGAATCTAGTCATATCAACGTAGCCTCACTAATCTCAAACCAACCAATAGGTGATCTACACCTCCACCCATAAAGACCCTCAAATGGAGACATCTGAATGTTGGAATGGTAGTTGTGGTTATACGCAAACTCAATGAGAGGAAAATGGTCGTCCCAACAGCCCTTGAAATCGATCATGCACGCTCTCAACATATCCTCAAATGTCTGAATGGTCCACTCCGCCTGACTATTTGTCTGCGGGTGAAATGTTGTGCTAAGCTTAACTTGAGTACCAAGTCCCTTTTGAAATGATCTTCAAAACTAAGAGGTAAGCTGAGTACCTCTATCTTATATAACAGACAATGGAAATCCATGCAACTGAACTAACTACCGAATGTACAACTTAGCATAATCCTCCGCTGAATCGGTAGTTTTGGCCGGTAATAAATGAGTTGCCTTAGTCAACCTGTCCACCACCACCCAAATATAGTCATACTATCATCAAGTGTGAGGCAACCCTATCATGAAGTCCATATTGATCTCCTCCCACTTCCAATTAGGGATTCTAATGTCTTGAAGCATACCTCTAGGTCTTTGATGCTCAACCTTCACCTGTTGACAATTCGGACACTTAGCCACAAATTTTGTTATGTCCTTCTTCATGCCACTCCACCAATGGACTTCCCATATGTCACGGTACATCTTGGTGGCACCTGGACGTATATTGCATTGGGAACCATGAGCTTCATGCAACATTCGATACACACAAACGACCCTGATATCGGAGCACACCATCTCCCCCTTAGGAGAAAACCTCAACTTTCTTATTCTGAACCGCTTCTTTCAACTTCACTAAAGTAGGATCCTCTTCTTGTCTAGCCTTAGCATCAATCACTAAAGATGATTCTAATCCATTCTGAACGATGACACCACCATCTACCGAATCAACCAAATGAATTCCTACTCGTGCAAGTCGGTGCACATCCTTTACCAACTCTTTCCTCTCCTCGTCTACATGAGATACACTCTCCATGGAAAGCCTACTAAGAGCGTCTGCCACCACATTAGCCTTGCTCGGATGATAAAAGACACTCATATCATAATCCTTCAAAAGCTTCAACCACCTTCTCCAACATAGATTCAAATCCTTTTGGGTAAACATTTAATATAGGCCATTGTGGTCTGTAAACACATCTACATTGACCCCATACAAATAGCGTCTCCAAATCTTCAAGGAAAATACTACCGTTGCCAATTCGCGACCATGAGTCGGGTAGTTCTTTTCATGAACGTTCAGCTGCCTGGAAGCATATGCTATAACTTTATTGTGCTGCATCAGTACACAACCAAGGCCTATTCTTGAAGCGTCACAATACACTACAAACCCCTTGGTACCCTCAAGTAGGGTCAATGTCGGTGCTAGGATGAGTCGAGTCTTCAACTCTTGGAAGCTCTTCTCACAAGCCTTTGACCATTGAAACTTCACTTTCTTATGAGTCAACCTAGTCAACGAGGATGCAATAGATGAAAACCCCTCAACAAATCTCTGATAATAACAAGATAAACCCAAAAAACTCCTAATATCAAAAGGATTCACTGGCCTAGGCTGATTCTTCACCGCTTCTATGTTTTGAGAGTCTACATGAACACCCTCACTTGACACCACATGACCAAAAATGCCACTGAGTTCAACTAAAACTCACATTTACTGAACTTAGCACACAACTGGCGATCCTTAAGAGTTTATAGCACCACCATCAAATGAGCGGCATGCTCCTCCTCGCCCCGAGAGTATATAACGATGTCATCTTTTAACACAATCACGAACATATCCAAATATGTCTTGAATACTTAGTTCATCAAATCAATAAAAGCTACAGGAGCATTTGTTAGTCCAAAATACATAACTACAAACTCAAAATCACCACACCGAATCCTGAAGGCTGCCTTCGGTATGTCACTCTCCCGAACCCTGACCGAATGGTATCTAAATCTCAGGTCTATCTTAGAAAAGTACTTAGCACCCTAAAGCTGGTCAAACAAATCATCAATCCTGGGAAGAGGATACCTTTTCTTTATAGTAACTTTGTTCAATTGCCGATAATCAATGCACATTCGAAGGGAATCATCCTTCTTGCGGACAAAGAGAATTGGCGCACCCCATGGGGATTTTCTTGGTCTGATGAAACCCTTGTCTAAAAGGTCTTTTGACTGCTCCTTCAACTCCTTTAACCCAGCTAGAGCCATTCTATAAGGAGGAGTAGATATGGGTTGTGTAATGGGAAGAAGGTCAATACGAAAATCAATCTCCCGCTCAGGAGGGATTCCCAGTAGATCATCTGGGAACATTTTTGGGTACTCACACACTACAGGGACTGATTGGATAGTCGGGGTTTCGGACGTAACATCCTTAACCCTAACTAGATGGTACATGCAACCCTTAGAAATCATCTTTCTATCTTTAAGATAGGAAATAAAGCGACCTACAAGCACAACTGAACTACCTTCAAATTCTAAGACTGGCTCACCCAGAAATCTGAACTCTACTGCACATGTTCTACAATTGATCGAAGCATAACATGCATATAACCAATCCATGCTCAGGATAACATCAAAATCAATCATGGCTAACTCGACTAAATCTGCTGAGGTGACTTTCTGAAGGACTGTGACAGGGTAATTTCTATACACTCGTCTAGCTATAACTAAATCACCAACTGGAGTAGAGATTGAGAAGGGTTTTGGAAATATTTCAGGACTAACTCCGAAACCACTAGCAATATAGGGTGTCACAAAAGATAAAGTAGCTCTTGGATTGGAATACTCGTAACATACCAATAGCCACATAGAACAAAATTTCCTACTCCTGTCGTGGTGTGAGTTCATAAAACCTGTTCTGGCACTGACCGCTAGCTGAGAAGTAAAAGCACCCTACTGAAAGGGACGTGCTATCAAAGTCGCTGAACTAGCGGCTGGGGTACGGGATCCTCCATCACTTGGTTTGGCTGAAGGGTAATCCTCGAGTCTATGTCTGGGTTTTCCACACCCGAAATAAGGGTTTGAGCCAACTAAACACCTCCCTGGGTGATTCTTGCCACACTTCATACAAGTTGGGAAAGTGTGATCTCCCGTTGTGCTTCCCTAGCCCCTTGAGCCTGACGCTCTACCTCTCTGATCATGTCCGCATATGGACGAGACACTAGCTGATAATGGTGCCTGGGATGACTACCTTTGCTGGAACTGAGGGCAGTGACCGCCACCAGTTCTCTTCTATGTGAACACAACACTGTCTGTCTTGGCCCTCTTGGTCTCTCTCTCTCTCTCTCTCTCAGATGCACCGCCTCTATCTACTGGGCGTGCAAAACCATCTGATGAAAATCAATATCCTGATGAAGCATGGCGATCCTACAATCCTTATCTAGGTAGTCTGCCACTCCATGAACAAACCTGCTCACCCGAGCCTCTGATCAACCACTAGCTCTAGTGCATACATGGACAGCCAAGTGAACTCCAAAGCATACTCTTGGACTGTCATGTTACCTTGCTTCAGGTTCACAAACTCCTCTTCTTTAATCTCCCTCATCTCACAAGGAAAGAACTTATCTAGAAAAATGACATGAAACTCCTCCCAACCAATAGGGCCTGCTCCAACTGCCCTGCTATCCTTCCATTGCTTAAACCAGATGTGCGCGACCCCTTTTAACTGATACGAGGCTAAATCGGTGCACTCCTCTCCGGCCACCCCCATGATCTGGGTGATCTTCAGAATCTCATCAATAAACTTGTGTGGATCCTCGTCCACCTTTGAAAAAAGAAACTACGGAGGGTTCATCCTCAGAAAATCCTTAACTCTTGCCGCCGCCTCCTTCCCATTTTGAGGGATATGTTCTACCGCTTACTAATTGACCTAGGTGGTCAAGGCCTGGTCTAACATATGTATGGCTTCCCTGAACTCAGCGTGAGCAACCAACTCGAGTACATGTCCTCATTGGTTGGTGGGGCATGCTGGTGCCCATCCCTATTTCCATTCTCGTGGCTATTTATGTTCCCATTTCTTCTTCTACTAGCTTGGCGGGGAGGCATTATTCTACAATGCATATAGAACGAGTTAAAAGGATAGAGATCCATTTTGTCGCACAACATTGATCATGAAAGAAGGAAACATTTCCTAAACGTCTCGTAGCCTCTTCTTCATAAGTGTGGCGTGCTTCACACCCATGACAAAAACTATACTTAACGCGACTTTCAGACACCATAGGATACTTCAAAATCTAATGCTCTCATGCCAAGTTTGTCACGACCTGAGCTAGGACCTGGATCGAGACATGGGACAAGAAACCCTGAGAGGCTCCAAGTGGACCCATGGAATGAACATAACGTCTAAACTCAACATAATAAAGCAAAAATTGAACATACATAATAACGAAAGTCTACATATAAATCAAGCAAGAATTGAATCGTACATGACAAGATGATTTCTAGGTAATGTCTGAAAGCCTCTAACATATCTGATGAGTTGATTGGACAACATCTCCAACTAACTTGACAATTTTGGAACTGAAAGAAACATAACAACTAGAGATAGTGAATGTCCTCAAAGGATGAGGACTCACCAGTGCTACATGGATAGGTCTGAAAGGGAAGCAGGACTAAAGATGAGGCTAAGACTGATCCCTCGGACCTATATCATGAAACGATACAACATAGAGTATGTAGTTAGTACTTGAAATTTATCGGGTATGCAATGTAAGTAAAACGGACTGTTAAAATACATAAGAATGGGACTACATGATCATAACGTAAATGTAACGTAAGGGCTCAAGGTTTTTAAAATATTCATAAATCAGTCATAATCATAATAGTAGGATAAAATCTTCATTAAACATGACTTGATCCAAATTAACATAAACATAACCATGCATAAACCATGAGGAACAATGGGAGATTCTTATAACCGACATACCCCATATGAGCATACATGGAGCCCGACCTATAAACCCCTAGTCGGGAGGGTCTTCGTACCATTCCATGTGTAGAACCATAAAAAAGGTTTGATATCACTCATTAAAGGCCCATTCGGGCAAAAAGGGACAGTCTCAAGGGAGGTCCCATCATGGCTCCGTTGGCTCGTAGTTTTGAGACTTGAAGTATGCTTGGACCCAGGGTCTACTCGATGTTAAATACAACTCTCAAAACATATATAGTGCTCATATGATAATAGGAAAAATACAAATGAGATTCATGGGCTAGTTAAATCATAATAATCATAACCATGCTTTAAATACGTGAACTAGCCATGAAATAAGGCCTGTGAGTCGGCCATAATCATAAATCCATAAATCATGAAATTCATGCATACTTGTAAAACATGTATTTACTTGATATTTCATAAATCCATGATAAGTTATTGAGAGAAATTACATCATAAGGCATAAATTATAATTGGGCTAATTTAGATCAAGATCATAATAAATCATAACTTGACTTTTCATAAGAACATATATAATTGGGCATAGTTTAATTAAAATTTGAAACTATAATTTAACAATAAAAATAGTTATAAATTATGCACATAGATCATAAAATATTATTTAATACATGAAAAGGATTGACCCATCGATAGATCATAGAGAATTTCACAAGAATTAGAATAAACCTCATAGATCATGAAACTTGAACTATAGAATTTGAAATCCATGAAATTTGAGAAGAGTTTAGGGCATGAGAGTTGAAGGAACTCTCATTCATAGACTCACATACCTGGATAAGTTGATCTTACACTCTTCCTTGAATACCCAAAGGAAATTGAAGGAGAATTGATGTATTTTGGCTTTGATCACTCCGAGGGACCTTCTTGTCTTGCATGCATGGAGAGGAGTGATCTAGAATGAGCTAAACCATATTAAAAGAATCCTAACTAAGCTTAAAATGATGTAGTGTAGGCCTTAGAAACTTAGGAATTATGGAAAAGCCCCTAATAAATTCACAGGAAAATACACAAAGCCTATCCCAACGGGGAACTAGACGAATCTTGGTTAGGGGGGCAACTCTTCATCTGCCTGTCATGATCAATACTGCCATTTTTCATCTGAGGGTTACCACGAATCATGGTGTACCCAACAACTCGTGGTGACCAACCCGTTACCACCTCTTCCTAAACTTCTTATCTTTCAAGCATCACTTGGTCACGACTGACATAATGAGTCATGGTGCTGACTACGACTCCTGGTCACATCCGTGGTCACCCTTAAACTAAAATTTCAACCAAGATTGAACCCCCTCCCCATGAGCCACTCCACGACTCGTGGTTCACCCCACGAGTCATGGGATGACTCATCCTGTGACCTGGTTTAGAAAATTTAGTTTTCTCCATTTTAACTCTCGAGTCTGATCTTAGGGTTTTTATGGTATTACACTCTCAGATAGAGCAAACAAAAATTTAAGGGTCTACACAAGGGCTTAAGAGGAACACATTATTGCAGTTAAGTACAATGCATCACGAGAATGCACTATTGTTCTTATGAATCGTGCATTGAGCCTACAGTAAGAAATGCTTGCAAACCCCCTGCTCTTCATGATATTTAATGAAAATAACACCCCTAGTGGGATAGTGTGTCTCTAAGTGTTTGGGTAGTATTGTCACCCTGAGTTAGTGTGATTTTGATTGTTTGAGCCATGAGTAGTAACATGAACTTAGAGCTAGAAATATGAAGCTAGAAGTGCGAAAGTCAAAATTAGGGATGGTGATTGAGGGAGGTATGCCTCTATAGTCATGTATGTATAAGGTAAGTAATGAATTGATAAGTCCCTTGGTGTTGACTGAAGAGTAATAAATTTTGTGTAGATTCCATGATAGTATTTAAAAGGAAAGTTGTTGGTAAAGATGAATTAGAGAATATTTTAACTAGAGAAGGAGATAATAAGGTTATGTCAATGTGTTAGAGAAAGATTAAGTATAGGTTATTGGAGGCTAAGTTAGTAGGTGAAGTTGTTCCTTGAATGTCAAAAACGAAGTTGTGCACCAAGGTAGCAGGTAGTTATACTAGATTCTAAGATCCTAAAGTGCTTTATTTTCCAAGCTATTTACACTTGAGTTAAAAGTGTGAAAGATGAGAGGTATATACTATATGGGGTCCCAAAGACCCGAAGCTAGAAAGTTTTAAATAAGGCATATGATTTTAAGCATCATAGTATAAGCTTTATCCCGTGTATTGAGTGGTTAGGGAATTGAATGTATGAGGTTGATAAGATAGGAAGAGTATGAAACCCTCAGTGATTAATTAAGAGACAAAGAGAGTTTAGGGGTTACCCAAGAAACAAACCATAACATAAGTTTTAGTAATTACAAGTGGAGTTGGCAAAGAAGAGATTGGCATCCATATGTAGATTAATACTCCTACCCCAGAAGAGTTGGTGACCATACCCTAGCCTAAAGAATAGGTCCAAAATATTAGAATGAAGACTTTAAGCTAATGGGGATATGATAAGTTGAATGGCCAATCAAGTATTGGGTGTTCTAGTAGGGAAGTTCCAGAAACAGTATGAGTGGGATGTGGATCCATTCCTATTCAAGTGTCTTCTCCTATGTTGTGGTCAACATTACACTCTACTTATACCTATGTTTAGATTTTTAGAATGATAGGCAACCACTTCAGATAGTGATCCAAGTTTCTCTCAATGATTCCATAAATCCCAACTTTATGTTATGAAAATCATTATACCTATAAACTCATGTCTCACAGTAGGCTCTACTCTATGAACTCAGTCCTCATGATTCACCTTAACTGTTCATAAGATCATGCTACATCATGTATTTTCTCAATTTAGATTTCTTTAATCATTCATGCTTATAATTTTCTTACTGTAAGCCTGTGTACGTTCACCCATGACATAAATGACGGTTACAATGTGTACGTTTGTAATAACTCCCTATTCATGACTTTGATGCCCAGTATGTAGAGGTTCATGAAGTGCAGATTATTATCCATGCCAGGGAGACACGAAAATTCTTGGATAGAGTAAGCTATAGAGGATCCATGGGATAATTATAAGTGATAGTATTGAATGATGTGATGATGTATGGGTGGACCATAGTATGGTGTTACTAGTAACTCCTAAATTAGAGCTCAAGGTTGGGTGATTTTCATGGTAAGAAAATGAAGTTGTATACTTGAGGGATAAGGAGGTCATTAAATGAAAGCCCTTTTGAAGGAGTCAGCTTGTAGATGGGGGCTATGTGGGAAGCCAAAATAGATATGATGACTAATGTCCTCACCTTTTATCTTCCATCTCAGTTTTAGCATGAGTTAGTAGTTTCCTCCTTCGTATTCCCCTTAGTTTCATGTCCCTCAGTTACTCTTATGTCTTAGTATGCATGCATGTTTCATGAAATCAATTTAGCATTTGTATCTTTGTCCGAAGTTAATCACTCTACTAGTATTCAGTGTTTAGTATGTTGTATTGGGTTTTAGATCTTTCATGATCCTTTCAGCTTAATAAGCCTTCATACGAGGATGAATGATCCCAAGGGGAGATAATGTAACACCTCAAACTTTCGGGCTAAGTTTGAAGCCTTCTAGGTATATAGATACACCCGAACCCGACTAATATCTTATGAAATCTAGGTTCTATGATAAATTATTAAGTGTGTAAAGTGCATTGGATGTGAATTAAGGTCATAAGGAACATCTAACACAATGTTGAGTTTGGAGCCTTTCTACCGATTGACTTTTCATATATGTTCTTACATGGGCCAACTTCAAATGAACATACACCTAATTTACTAAATTGAATCCCTTTGAGTATTCTTTCCAAAATATCTGTCATTGCATCAATCGGAGTTCGGAGTAAAATGTTACAAGTAATTTATAGAAGCACTATCAGCTGTGACGAAAAGAGTGACGGCCCGTCAACAACCAAATGCCCCGCAAAGATTGCTATATCACCCTTAACTAGAAGTAGCGAGTTTTTACCCAAAGTGACAGGAAAGTCCACGGTCCGTTAGCCGACTGAGGGCCCATCGTATGGGGCGTCACATAGGGGTTTTAGGGCTTTCAAAAGTCGTCCTAAACAAAGTTTTTGACCCTGTTCCACCTCCAGACAAACCCAATTAGTCCCAAGAGCTCTCTTCAATCCACCTAAGGATATGTAAGAATTCTCCAACCTATTAATACATAAATCCATAAATTTCTGCATGATTTTAACATCAAAATCCTCCTCCTATGTCTTGCAAGGTCAAGAACAACCTTTGAGTTTCAAGACATGAAATATTGAGCACTCCTCCTTCCTCCAAGGTAAGTAAGTCTCCAAAAACCTTTCAAGAGTAATTTTTTCTACTCTTTAGGTATGTTCTAAGGTTAGGACTCCTACGATAGTGCTAGGAAGCCATGAGTTCATGTGATGACCTAGGGTTAAGATTTATGGGACTATTTTGGTGTTGAGGATGGATGTGCTTGGTTTTGTTTGTCTTGTAATTGTTACGCTTGTTGTTATGGGGCTGTAGAAAGAAGTGGGTGTTTGGAAATCACACTCATCGGAGACTTGAATTTCCTATGCCCATCGGGTGTTCCATGAAATGCCTCTATGACTTGAATTTCATCGTTAAGCTATTGATTGTAGTTCTTATCCATATAATTATTTTAGATTGATGTTACAATATGATTGTGGCTTAATTTTGATAGTATTGAGGCCAAGGATAAGGTATGTTGGACTTCCACAAGGGTTCCTTTCATCCTCGTGTCCCAACTAATTTCATTAACCCTATAATCTTCAATTCTCTAGTAAAGCATATCTTAGGGTTTTGATTCTACATATGAATTCTCCTATGGTTATAAGAGGATTTTGGCTTCATGTTGATAGTTGTGAGGCCAAGGATAAGGTATGTTGGACTTCAACAATGGTTCCTTTCATCCTTGTGTCCCAACTAATTTCATTAACCCTAGAATCTTCAATTCTCTCGTAAAGCATATCTTAGGGTTTTGATTCTACGTATGAATTCTCCTATGGCTAGCTATGTCTTTCAAGTTCTTCTGATCACTAACCATGTATGTTAATGATTTTCCCTCTCAATTTCATGATTTTGTCCATGATACCATATTATCATGATTTCTTAGACTCAACCATGATTTAGCATCGTCATTCGAAAAATATGACCTATTTGACATGGATGATTTTTCCATGATTTTAGTAAACATGATTTACACTATGATTTGATTCTATGATTTCTATGAATTCAATATCAGCAACATGTATATGATTCTTTAGACTCTCAGGTCTCTTTCTTTTAGAAAGTAGACCAGACTAGTCTTACAACCTCCATTTTAAGCCCTAAATATTAGCATATTCATGGTCCTTTAATCTCTAAGGATCTTTGTTAAATAAAGTGGTTCTGACTAGTCTTAGGACATCAGCTTCAGATAATCGTTTACATGTATCCAAATGTTCAGTTGGGAGTAGCACTTAGCACTGAGTAGGCCAGGGTTCCAGTGTACCCACAACTCAGAACTACATGTCACTGTAGCATATGGGATTCATGATATTTCAGAATGTTTCCCTTACCCAAAGGAATATGGGATTCTCACTATTGGAGAGTGTCTCCCTTGTCTCAATGAGCGCATGGAGGGGTCGTCATTATTGGAGATTGTCGCCCTGAGTCATGAATGATATCATGCCCATCATGGTTCTTACCCTTGGAAAGGTATGAACCCCCTCTCAGCCGGGGATACAGGTCGGGCTCCATGAGACTCACATTGGAGTTTGTCGGTTAATAGCCTCTCGCCCAGTACAATATTCAGATTATGATTACAACTTTAGTTTCAGTGCATTTACATGACCCTAAAAATAAGTTTTACCCATATTTTCACTGACTATTTTCAAACTAGCATATCGTGTCAGTATTTATACATCTCATATAGGATCATTGTACTTCATCTTAGTTTACATATCTAGTTATATATATAGTAGAGTCTCTTCTCATATTATTAGCATGCTTTAGTTTTAGTTGCATCATTTGAGTATCACTTGGGCATATAAATATGCNCTTAGTTTACATATCTAGTTATATATATAGTAGAGTCTCTTCTCATATTATTAGCATGCTTTAGTTTTAGTTGCATTTCTTACATACTAAGTAAATTCAAAGTACTGACCCCATACTCTATATGTTATATCTTTTCAAGATATAGACCTAGGGACTCAGGCTCGGCCTCATGGTTAGATTAATTCTAGACTTGATCAGCTAACGGTGGCGAGTCCTTATCTTCTGAGGACTAGAGTTATCTACTATATTTCAGTACATTACCTTGTTTTAGTTTTCATACTTAGGATTTAGCTGGGGACTTGTCCCAGTAGCTCATCAGTTAGTAGAGGCTTTCATACATAGAGTTAGTATGTTCAGCTTTGTGACTCAGAGTTAAATTATCAAATTATTATATTATCCATAAGTGAATTTTTTACATTTCAGTTAGCTTCCGCTCAATTTTCTTATAAGTTATATTTTGTTAGTAATATGATATTCTATGGTTTATCTTGGAGCTATTCATGGTTCGAGATCTCGTGTTGTATTTTGGGGTCCATGTCGGGACATGACATAACCGCTTCAGACAGCAATCCAAGTCATACTCAATTATTCGATAAATCTCATCCTTATGTCATGAAACCAATTACGTATGTAAACTCACACCTCCTAGCATGCTCAGCTCTATAAACTCAGTCTTTAGAATTTTCCTTAATGGCTTAGCAGATCATGTTACCTCATGTATGTGCTCAGTTTAGATGTTGTGAACGATTCGGGCTTACGATTTCCTTACTCTCGGCCTTATGTATATCCACGCATAACATAAATGATGGTTGTAATGGGTATGTCTAGAATTGAATCCACATTCATTCCTTAGATGCTTGGTAGGTAAAAGTTCATGAAGTGTAGTTGTTAGTCATGTCAGAGAGTCTGAGCAGTATTGAGGATATTATAAGGTCCAACGAAGCCCTAAGATGAGTTTAGTGATTGACTTGAATTGTGTATTGGCATTTAAAAAGTTGGTGCAGTTACCATAATGTCCTTATATGAGCAGATGAGATATTGGGGTGACTAAGGGTTGATGGGAATGGCAGGCTCTAATAGAAGAAGTTTCCAGTTGGAACCTCTGGTTGTCAGGTTTGTAAGTTAGGAAAAAAGGGAGTTGGCCTTAGTGAAGGTTTTTTACATAGAAATTAACCAGTAAAGACCTACTTGGGGAAAATTGATTCGGTTAAGTCATAGTCTCAGTCAGATAAAATACCATGATAGCTAGTCCAATATCAAATAAGCAGTTAATTAATAGCTTTCTTCTTAATAGCTTAGTTTTAGTTTGGAGATATAGTTCCTCCTCAACACTCTATTTAGTTCTATGTCAGTCTCATTTCTTTTAATCCTTATGACTTACCATGCATGCACGGTTCATGAATTTAGTTCAGTAATGTAATTCAGCCTGGAGTTAGATACTCCATTAGCATTAAGCTATTAGTTTTCAGTTTTTTGGAAGTTCAGTTCTTTCCCTATCCATCCAGCATAGTTAGTCTTCATTTGAGGACGAATATTCCCAAGGGAGAGATTATTAGTACCCCAAAAGTCTGTAAGATCAGACTGTAGACTTGAAGAAGGAAACCAGTAAAAAAGTGGCACCAGGCCATTGCACAACCCTCAAGATGAGTCGTTGTTAGGACTAATGAGTCATTGGGTGGCTCGTCGGTGGAGAACTTTATAGAAATGTCGAAATTCACCCGAAACTAATGAGTGTATTGTACGACCCTTTGTAAGATTATACAGGATGTTGGTTCTAGTTGTTGGAGCAAGTTCAAGGGGAAATTTAAAGTAGAATTAGGGAACAACGAATGAACTAACAACCAATTTGTTGAACTAACGGTCCATTGGATTGGTTCTTGGATCAACCAGCGGAATTTTTAAATCAACAATCCACGGGTTTTTCTATTAAACTCTATGCTTTTAACTTCTAGGTGAAATCATTTTTCAAATCCTAAAGGGTGTATTATAGGGTTTTAATGTAACCCTCATTCTTTTCAAGATCATCCATAAGACATCCTCTTGCTTCCCTTCTCAAGGCTCAAAAACTAGGGTGTCTTCTCTAATGTGTAGTAAGCTTCAAGTTCTTTTAGGGGATTCTTCAACCAGGTATGTGGAACTTCAATAAAGGTTTTCTTACACTCTTATGTCCTAAATACCCTAGCGAATTTGATTCACTAGAAATTCATGTGTTAGGGTTTCGATTCTACGTGTGAATTCTCTTATGTTAGCCATGTCCTTCAATCTTCTTATGATCAATAACTATGTATGTTCATGATTCCCCTCTCAGATTCATGACTTTTGTCTATGATATGATATATGACTTAGATGTGATTTAGCTCAATTTTCAAAAATATGGTCCATTCGAAATATATGATTTTACCATGATTTCAGTACATATAATTTACGCTATGATTTGAGTCTATGATTTTCTTGAATTCAGTATGGTCAGCATGTTTATGGTTGTTTATACTTTCAAGCCTCTTGGTAGTTAGAAAGTAGCCTTGAATAGTTTTAGAACATAAAATTTGAGCCCACAACATTAGCATTTTCATGTTCTTTTAGTCTCTCGGGATCTTTGTCAGATAAAGTGGTTCTAGCCACTATTAGGACATCAACTTCAGATTATTAGTTGACATGTATGTTTATGTTTAGTTGGGAGTAGTACTTAGAAAAGAGTAGGCTAGGGTTCCAACGCACCTAGGTCTCAAAAAAATGTACCATCATAGGATAAGGGATTCTCAACAATAGAGAATGTTTCCCTTACCCAGAGGAATAAAGGATCCTAGATAGTAAGTGACTCTCCATCATCTCAATGGGATCATCTAAGGGTCATTTTAGTTGATATTGTCTCCCTGAGTTCATGAGTGATATCATACTAGTCATGGTTCTTTCCCTTGGCAAGGTATGAACACCCTTCCAATGGGGTTTATAGATTGTGCTCCTTGAGGCTCATATTGGAGTTTGTCGGTTAATAGGCTCTCCCACTGTATAATTTCAGTTTCACTTTAGTACAGACCTTAACAATTATAGTTATAGGTTAAATTTTATGTGCATGCACATGACCCCTAGAAATAAGTTTTACTTGTGTTTTATTAACTTTTTCTAGACTAGCATGTCATGTCAGTATTATGCACTCAAATAGGGTCATTGTGCTATACCTTAGCTAATGCATCACATATATACTTAGTACAAACATTCTCAGATTACTAGCATGGTTTTAGCTTCAGTTCCATTTCTGACCTTCTTAGTACATTCAAAGTACTGACCATATATACTCTCTATGATATATCGTTTCATGATATAGATCCAGTTACTCAAATTCATCCCCGTAGTTAGACACGTTCCAGACTTGATCAGCTAGCTACGGTGAGTCTTACCTTTTAAGGACTGGAGTTATTTCTTTTATTTTTAATTATCTTGTTTTAGTTACAGACTTTGGAGTTAATTGGAAGCTTTACCCAGTAGCTCATTAGATTAGTAAAAGCTTTCAAACAGTGTAACATAATTTCAACTTATGATTCAGTGTCTTTAACAAACTATGTCCTTACACTTTATGATCTATTATTTTTCCAGTTAGCTTATTCTCAGATATGCTTTATTAGTTGTTGTTTTATTAGAACTATGCTATGCCATGGGTTATGTTGGAGCATGGTTCTAAGTCCTATGTTAAGGCCAGGGTGTAAACTTAGGTCGTGATAGATAGAGAATCATGGCAGAAGCACACTGTTCAAGATATTCGATTTATCTAGGTTCCACCAAGATGTACCATGGCTTGAGGGAAGTCTATTGGTGAAACGGTATAAAAAGAGACATTTTAGATTCATTTCTAAGCACCCAAACTATTAGCAAGTTAGGGTTGAGCACTAGAGGCCATGTGGTGTTCAGAATATAGCAATCCTCGAGTGGAAGTGAGAGATGATCAATTTGGACTTCATCATTGGTCTACCAAGATCACACGGATAGCATGACACTACTTGGGTTATTGTAGATCAAATGACCTAGTCAGCTCACTTCTTAGCGGTAAAGACTACAAACTCAGTAGAGGATCTTGCTAAGTTGTACCTTAGGGAATTGGTGATACTACATGGAGTTCCATTATCCATTATTACATAGTGAGGTGCTCAGTGTACCACTCAGTTTTAGAAGTCATTTTAGAAATGTTTGGGTTCAAAGGTGAACCTTAGTACCGCTTTTCATTTGCAGACAGATGGTCAGGTGGAGCGTAGTATTTATATCTTAGAGGATATTTTAAGGGCGTGTGTGATTGATTTCAAAAGGAATTAGGATGACCATTTATGTATTAATAAGGTTACCCATAAGAACAGTTATCACTCTAAGTTATAGATGACTCTCTACGAGGCTCTTTATTAGCGAAGATGTAGATCCCAGATTGGTTGGTTTGAATTTGGTGAAGCACAGTTGATAGGGCCAGATCTAGTGCATCAAGCTATGAAGAAGGTTAAGATCATTAAAGAAAGACTGAAGACTGCACAAAGCCGCCAAAACTCCTATGCAGATGTTAGGTTAAGAGTCTTAGAGTTTGAGGTAGATGATTGGGTTTAACTGAAGGTTTCACCCATGAAGGGTGTTATTAGTTTCGAGAAGAAAGGAAGCTTAATCACCTTTTTATTAGTCCATATATAATTTCTAATAGAGTTGTCAAGGTAGCTTATGAGTTGGAGCTGCCAGCTGAGCTGGCATTAGTCCATCTAGTTTTCCACAGCTCCATGCTTAAAAAGTGTGTAGGAGACCCCTCACCCATTGTGCCTATAGAAAGTGTTGGAGTTAAGGTTAACCTGTCATACCATGATATTCCAATTGAGATTCTAGATCGTTACATTCGTAGGCTAAAGAACAAAGAATTTGCTTCTATGAAAGTGATATGGAGGAATCAACTTGTTGAGGGAGATACCTGTGCTGAAGTAGATATGATGTCCAAGTACCCTCAACTATTCCATCCTAGTCCAGAAAAATCTTGAGGTGATAGTTTACTCTTGTAGCGTTCACAACACTTTCATGTTCCATTCGGTTGTCATTGAGTTCCTTAGTATGCTTGTATGTTGCATAAGTTTAGTTTAGTTACTCTCAGATAGATCAGCTATTTCAACCTAGTTTTTGTCTTTATTCAAGGATGAATAATCTCAAAGGGAGATAATGTAGCACCCCAAATCCCAAAACAACTTTCCATTAATAGGGAATAAGAGTATCCAGTTCTGGTGCACGTTTCTCATCCGATGCCAAAGGTGACATCCCATCAAGTTGATGAAAGCCTGCCACCTTGGTTGTCAAAATACCCAAAATTTAGCATCTTCTGCTTAAGGGTGATGGCAAGGTTAATGAACCGTCAAGTGGTCGACAACCTATCAACTTGGTCGTCAAAAGGCTATAATATTTAGGCCCTTCCTGTTAAGAGTGATAGAGGAGAGGATGGGATGTCGGGCAGGTGATGGCCCGTCACATCAATCGTCAGACAAGCAATGGGAAAAAATTTCGAAATTTCAAAACAGGGGTGTATGGATGTTTTGGTAATTTTCCATATTTTTAAAACCTAAACCTAAACATTTCGGTTTTAAAAGGGGTTTTTTAAAGATTCTAAAACCCTAAACACTCATTCCTCTCCTGTCATGCCCCGAGTCTATACCCTGGACGTAACACGGTACTTGAAGCCACAAGTGACCCCAAGTCAACCCATGGTCTATCATTCACTAGCATTTTGAGTAAACATGCATAGCGAAACTTAAAATAATAGCATAAAATATTTGAGAAAAACAAATCTGAAAGTAAAGGTTCAAATCTTTAGATAACATTGAATAAATTGAAAGTCATATTTGTCTGAAAGCCATCTAACTGAGGAGATGCTGGGACAAACCCTCAACTAACTCTAAGTATAAACAAAATCAGATGAAATAAATAAGCAAAACCCTCGAATGAGGAGGACTCACACTCTTATCTGCTGAAATGGAATGCTCTGAAATAGAAGTAACTATCTGTGTTGAACCTGAGAACCTGCAACTGTATCATAAAACGATGCAGCATGAAAAGCATGCGTCACTACTTTGAATGTACTAAGTAAGTGGGAGAAACATACTGAGTATAAAGTCTGAACTGCAATGACAAGCCATGACCAACAGGTAATCTGAACTGAACTACTGATATATTTTGAAATGATCAAAACGACCCTATCTGATGGTCAAGGAAATTCCCTAATCTAAAACACTAAATCTGATATACTGGACTGAACTGAGCTACTTATTCTGATATTGGACTGGACTGACTAGTGGAAAAGTCTATAACCGACATTTAACCACGTGAGCTAGACGTGGAGTCCGATGTATACACCCCATCGGTAGGACCCAATATAACTTGCCAGGGTATAATGGCCTAAACTGGGTGATCATAAAAATATTTGGGGCCAATCAGGCCAAGTAATACTGTAACCTACGTTGGCAATGTAGTTCTGGGAACCTGGGTGCGCTGGAACCCCCGGCCCACTCGGTGCTAAGTTCTACTCCCACTGAAAAACCTAAACTGAACTACTAAGCTTATAGCTCGAAACTGGGGCCCAAGACCAGTCAGGGACGAATAGCTGCATGTACCTTGAGAGACTTATTGGACCAGATTCTGAAACTGGGTTTTAAGACTGGTCAGAGTTGCTTATCTAGAAGCGTCGTAACCGTCTACAGAACAACTAATAACTGAACTGGGGTCCTGGGGATGGTTAGAGCTATAACTGAATATCATGACCGCTTAATGGACCAAATAACTGAAATTTGAAGCTGAGTCTGAAAACTGGGAGGCTCCACTCACACCTCAAAAAATAAACTAGAGTCAAACTAATCAGTTGACATTTTCTGGATAACACTAAGGTTGCTAAAATCTGACTGAGACTAGACTGATAGAGTTCTGTGTTCTAACTGACTAAATTTCTAAGCAGCTAATAGAGAGCTCACTCATGCCGACAACACAGACAAATTCATAATATAAGGCAATTTCAAGAATTTTGGGAATTTAAGTCATCTGAGCAAAAGTCATTCTCATTCATGGGATATTTACCAAACACATAAGAATAGCAATAAAATTCTAGGAATTCAACCCAAAACATTCTTCATTCACTAGAGGGAATTTAACAAGTAAAAACCATTACTAAAAAATTAGGGCTCAAATTCACTTTTGTAATAATAGTGACAATTTGACAAGGAACTGATGAAGAGTATATTAGCAATTGGTATAAACATCATTCTGAGGGAAATCAATGAATATAAACATGAATGCTTCTCATACTAGAAAGCTCAAGGCTTAAAACTTATAAAAGAAATTGAGGAGGACTTTGGGGACGCAAAGGAAGGATAATCCCCTTGCTAAAACCCCACATACCTGGCTAAATTTCTCCAGATAAAAAACCTTGAATGACTGAAGTTGGTGAGGAACCCTAGACTTCACTTGAGAGTTCTTGAGAGGAGACTTCAATGATTTCTTGAGAACTGAGAGTGGGGAATGAGGAATGGACCGTTTTTCCCCACTAAAATGTCTGAAACTGTTGCTTAAACAACGTGGTTTAATGCCTGGGAGAATAAGAAATTACTAAATAGCCCTTAAAAATTCACAGGGAAAAAATGTCAGGTGTCCCTAACGGGTAGTCCAACGAGTCGTTGGGTCCTTCTGTCAAGTTCACTAGAAGAATCTACTGACTCATATAATGAGTCGTCATGACTGGGAATGACTCGTCATATCGTCCGTTAGATTCACTGGTAGGAAAGTTAGAAAGGACTTGAAACAAAGGACCTAATGAGTCGTTACTGCAGATGACGACTCGTGATGACCTTCCTTTAAGTACACTGTGTACTTCTCAAATTCTGAAACTATGGCTTGGCAACAGGCGACTTAACGAGTCGTGTGACCTAATAATGACTCGTGGGGTCGTCCGTTGGGAAACACTAACTCATCATCAGGTTGGTCGTTCTGCAACTTTTCTGCAGTTTTCTAGATATTTTGATTTATGTCCTGGATATTGATTTTTGAGCTTTCGGGGAATTACAATATCTCCCCCTTGAAAACATTCGTCCTCGAATGTTAGAAAACTCATAGCAACCAGAAAAATAATAATCAAAGCATTCAAATACTGCTCATTCAACTTCAAAACGACCAAAGTGACTACCTCCATTTTAGATGATATAACTGAACTGAATTTTGCTTTTCATTAACACAACCACAATTAGAAAGAAAATTTAGTTACATGAACTGAATTCAACAACTAGTTCAGGTCTTAAAACAAAATTCACATATCAAACTGCAACAGAGTAGAGAACAAGTGTGGGTATTTGGCCCTCATATCTGCTTCGGCCTCCCACATAGCTCCTTCAACTTGCTGATTCTTCCATAAAACCTTGACTGAAGCTATTTCTTTATTCCTCAATCTACGAACTTGACGGTCTAGAATTTGGACAGGCACCTCCTCATAGGTGAGGCTATCCTTGACTGCTACACTATCCAATGGCACCATAGAGGTTGGATCTCTGATACACTTTTTCAAAAGTGATTATTGGAAAATTGGATGTACAACTACTAGTTCTGAAGGCAACTCTAGATCATAGGCCACCTGGTCGATACGCTGCAAAATCCTATAGAGTCCCACATACCTAGGACTGAGTTTCCCCTTCTTTCCAAACCTCATCACCCCTTTCATGGGAGAAATTTTTAGGTATACCCAGTCATTAACTGAAAACACCAGCTTCTTTCTTCGCACATCGACATAGGATTTCTGATGGCTCTGCACTTTTTTCAATCTTTCTCGGATGAGCTGAACTTTCTTCATCGCCTCATGAACCGTGTCTGGCCCTATGAAAGTAGCTTCGCCGACTTCAAACCAACCTATAGGAGATCTACACCTCCTACCATACAATACCTCAAACAAGGCCATCTGAATGTTGGAATGGTAGTTGTTATTGTGCGCAAATTCGATAAGAGGCAGATGGTCATCCCAATTACCCTTAAAATCGATCGTGAAAGTTCTTAGCATATCCTCTAGAGTCTGAATAGTCCGTTCAACTTGCTCATCTATCTTCGGGTGAAAAGCTGTACTGAACTACCAAGTCCCTTCTAAAAAGACTTCCAGAAATGGGAGGTGAACTCGGTACCCCTGTCTAAAATAATAGGTAATGGCACCCCATGAAGTCTAACCAGCTCCTGAATATAAAGTTTAGCATAATCTTCAACTGAATCTGAGGTTTTGACTGGGAGAAAGTGAGTTGACTTGGTCATCCGATATACCACCACCCAGATTGAGTCATGTTGTCGACGAGTCCATGGTAGACCTGTAATAAAGTCCATATTTACCTCTTCCTACTTCCACATGGGTATATATCTTGAGTCATACCCCCTGGACTTTGATGTTCCACCTTGACTTTCTGGAAGTTCGGGCACTTAACTACGAATTCGGCAATGTCTCTTTTCATGTCGTTCCACCAGTAAATGTCCCTCAAGTTGCAGTACATTTTAGTAGCACCAGGGTGAATGGAATACCTTGAGCTGTGTGCCTCAGCCAAAATCTATTGTCTCAACTCACCATTATCTGGCACATACAACCTTCCCTGGTAACAGAGCATTCCATCTCCCCCTTGGGAGAAAGACTCAACTTCTTTTCTGAGAACCGCTTCCTTGAGTTTAAGTAGAACTGGATCTTCATCTTTTCTGGACTTAACTTTTCAACCACCAAAGACGAACCTGACCCTACTGCTCCACCTTCGACTGAGTCTACTAGTTGCACCCCTAACCGGGCTAGTCTGTGAATATCCTTTGCTAACTCCCTTTTTCATCCCTCAAAGTGAGCTACACTTCCCATAGATTGTCTTCTTAGAGCATCAGCCACCATATTGTCCGTGATCGGGTGATACAACACACTCATGTCATAATCCTTCAGGAGCTCCAACCACCTTCTCTGTCAGAGGTTCAGGTCCTTCTGGCTGAACACGTACTGAAGACTCTTGTGATCTGTGAACACATCCACGTGAGCTCCGTACAAGTAGTGTCTCTATATTTTTAATGAAAATACCACCGCTGCTAACTCCAAGTCATGAGTTGGATAATTTTTCTCATGGACTTTTAGCTGTTTGGAGGCATAGGCTATCACTTTGCCCCGCTGCATCAAAATACAACCAAGTCCAACTTTGGAGGTGTCACAACATACAACCAACCCATCTGTTCCTTCTGGGAAGGTCAAAACTAGAGTGGTAGTGAGTCAGGTCTTTAACTCCTGAAAAATCTTCTCGCACTCATCCGACCATTGAAATTTTACCTTCTTCTGGGTCAACTTGGGCAGAGGAGATGCTATGGAGGAGAAACCTTCCAAAAATCATCGGTAATAGCCTGTTAAGCCCAGAAAACTCCTAATTTCTGTTGGAGAGGTAGGTCTGGGCCAATCCATCACTGCTGCTATTTCATGAGGATCTACTTGTATCCCTTCACCTGAGACCACATGACCCAAGAAAGTCACATACTTCAACCAGAATTCACACTTGCTGAACTTAGCAAATAACTGGCGATCTCTGAGAGTCTGTAATGATAGCCTTAAGTGATTGGCATGTTCTTCTTCATTTTTGGAGTACACCAGAATGTCGTCAATAAATACAATGACGAACATATCCAGGTACTGCTTGAAAACCCTATTCATCAAATCCATGAAGGCCGTTGGGGCATTTGTTAACCCAAAGGACATCACCACAAACTCGTAGTGACCATAATGAGTTCTGAATGATGTTTTCGGTATGTCCCACTCTCTGACCCTTAATTGATGGTACCCTGACCTAAGATATATCTTAGCGAAACAACTAGCTCCCTGAAGTTGGTCGAACAGGTCATCAATTCTAGGTAGGGGATATCTGTTCTTGACTGTGACTTTTTTCAGCTGACTATAATCTATGCACATTCTGAGGGTACTGTCTTTCCTACGCACGAATAGCACTGGAGCACCCCAGGGAGAGATGTTGGGTCTGATAAAACCCTTGTCAAGAATATCTTTTAGCTACTCCTTCAACTCCTTAAGCTCAGCTGGAGCCATTCAGTAAGGAGAGATGGAGTTGCGCTGAGTATTTGGGAGGAGATCTATTCTGAAGTCTATTTCCCACTCAGGGGGAACTCCGGGAAGATCTTCAGGAAATACATCTGGGAACTCGCTGACAACTGGAACTGACCGAATGGTTAGGGCCTCAGAGCTGGAATCTTTGACCCGAACCAAATGATATAAACATCCCTTGGAAATGAGTTTCTGGGCCTTAAGGAAGGAAATAAACCTACCCTTAGGTGCTGAACTACTGCCCGACCATTCTAAAACTGGATCATTAGGAAACTGGAATTTGACAACTCTAGTTCTTCAATCAACTGAGGAATAGCAGGAGTGTAACCAATCCATGCCGAGAATAAGTCGAAGTTGACCATGTCTAGCTCTACAAGGTCAGCTGGAATGATTTTATTCAAGACTAATACTGGACAGTTTCTATACACCCGGTTGGCTCTAACTGACTCGCTGACTGGGGTGGATACTGACTGGAATGAAATGCATGACTGAATTGAATTCATGAAAAATACATGCATTCGATAACCTAGATGGAACTTAGTGATATGAAATTGACATGAAACTGAATAGAGTACTAAGGAGGAAACTGACTCCTCATGCCGAAATTGAGCGAGAAGGAAAAGATGTTGGTATCTAGCCATCATATCATCTTCGTCTTTCCGCATAGCTCCTTCAACAACTGATTCCTCCACAAAACCTTCACTGAAGCTATTTCCTTATTTCTCAACTTTCGAACTTGATGATCGAGGATCTCAACCGGAACTTCCTCATTAGTAAGGCTATCCTTCACATTTATGCTCTCCAGCAGAACAACTAAGGCTGAATAATCAATGCAATTCTTTAGTAGAGATACATGGAAAATTGGATGTACTGAAGCTAATTCCACCGGTAGCTCCAACTCATATTCCACTTTGACAACTTGACTCAGAATCCTATAAGGATGACCATAATTGGGGACTAAGCTTCCCTTTCTTTCTGAACCTCATCACTCTCTTCATGGGAGTCACCTTTAAAAACACCCAATCATCAACTTTAAACTCAAGCTCTCTCCGTCGAACATCTGCATAAGATTTCTGGAAACTCTAAGTTGTTCTCAGCCTTTCTCTAATAAGTTGGATTTTCTCTATGGCCTCATGAACTGACTCTCACCCTATCAATGTATCCTTACCTACCTCGAACCATCTAATAGGCGATTTACATCTCCGCCCATAAAGAACCTCAAAATTGAGACATCTGAATGTGGAGTGGTAACTGTTATTGTAAGCAAACTCAATGAGAGGAAACTAATAATCCCAACTACCCTTGAAGTCAATCACACATGCTCTCAATATGTCCTCAAGAGTCTGAATGGCCCGCTCGGTATGACCATCTGTCTACAAGTGAAAAGTTGTGCTAAGCTTCACTTAAGTATCAAGTCCCTTCTGAAATGATCTCCAAAATTATGAGGTAACCTGAGTACCTCTATTTTAGATGATGGACAAGGGGACTCCATGCAACCAAACTAACTCTCAAATGTATAGTCTAGTATAATCCTCAGCTAAATCAATAGTTTTGACTGGTAAGAAGTGAGATGATTTGGTCAACCTATCTACAACCACCCATATAGAGTAATATTGTCGGTGTGTATGAGGCAAGCCTTTAATAAAGTCCATATTGATCTCTTCCAACTTCAAAGTAGGAATACTAATATCCCAAAGCACACCCCCATGTCTCTTATGCTAAACTTTCACCTGCTGGCAATTCAGACAATTAGCTACGAACTCCGTTTTGTCCTTCTTCATGCCACTCCACCAATAGACTTCCTACGGGGCACGGTACATCTTGGTGGAACATGGGTGGATAGAATACCAAGATCCATAAGCTTCACCCAACATCCGCTGTCTCAACTTATCAATAGTTGGCATTAACAACTGACCCCGGTATCATAGTACACCATCTCCACCTTTTGATTCTGGATAGCTTCCGATAGCTTTACCAAGAGAGGATCCTCATGTTTCCTAGCTTTGACCTCGGTCACCAATGAAGATTCTAACCGATTCTGAATAATGACACCATCATCTACCGAGTCAATGAGGTGAACCCCTAAATGAGCAAGCCTACAGACATCTTTTGCTAACTCTTTTCTCCCATCCTCAACATATGACACACTCTCCATGGACAACCTACTACGACATCTTCCACTAAATTGGCATTTCCCAGATGATAAAGGACACTCATGTCATAGTCCTTGAGAAGCTCTAGCCACCTCCTATGTTGCAAATTCAGGTCCTTCTGAGTGAACACATACTGAAGGCTCTTGTGGTCTGTGAACACATCCACATGAACCCCATACAAGTAGTGGCTCCAAATCTTCAATGCAAACACCACCGTTTCGAATCAAGATCACGCGTTAGATAATTCTTCTCATGATTCTTAAGTTGTCTAGAGGTATATGTAATGACTTTACAATGTTGCATCAAGACACAACCAAAACCAACCCTAGAGGCATCACACCGTTCCCTCTGGTAGGGTAAATACTGGGGCGAAAGTGAGTCGAGTCTTTAACTACTGAAAACTCTTCTCACATGAATATGACCACTAAAATTTGACCTTCTTCTGGGTCAACATAGTCAATGGAATTAAAATGGATTAAAATCCCTTAAAAAACCTCCTGTAGAAGCCAGCTAAACCTAAGAAGCTCCTGATATCTTAAGGACTAACTAGTCTATGCCAATTCTTCACCTCTTCTATCTTTTGATAGTCCACCTGCACACCCTCTCTAGACATCACATGGGAAAAAATGCCACTGAGTTCAGCCTAAACTCACACTTGCTGGACTTAGCAAATAGCTGGTGATCCTTGAGAGTCTGTAGCACAATCCTCAAATGAGCAGCAGACTCCTCCTTGCTCCGAGAGTATATGAGAATATTGTCTATAAAGACAAATCATGAACATATCCAAATACTGCTTGAATGCCCTATTCAACAATTCCATAAAAGCTGCAGGAGGATTCGTTTTTCCAAAATACTTAACTACAAACTTATAGTGACCATACTGAGTCCTAAAATCTATCTTCTGAATGTCAATCTCCCTAACTCTAAGATGATGATAGCCGAATCTGAGGTCTATCTTTGAGAAGAACCTAGCACCCTGAAGTTGGTAAAACAAGTCATCAATCTTGGGGAGGGGATACTTGTTCTTTATTGTGACCTTATTCAACCGTCGATAATCCATGCATATCCTAAGGGAACCATTTTTCTTCCAAACAAAGAGAACTAGAGCACCCTAGAGAGATTTACTAGGCCTGATGAAACCCTTATCTAGGAGGTCTTTCAACTACTCTTTCAACTACTTTAGCTTTAATGAAGCCATTCTATAAGGAGGAAAGGATATAGGCTGCATATTAGGGAGAAGTTCTATAGCAAAGTCAATCTCCCGCTCAGGAGGGCCTCCTAGTAGGTCATCTATAAACACATCTGGATGGCACATACTATGGGATTTGACTAAAGAGTCGGGGTCTCGAACATAGCATCCTTATCCAAAACTAGATGGTACACACTACCTTTATAAATCATCTTCCTAGCCTTGAAATAGGAAACAAAATGACCTACAGGCACAACTGAACTACCTTTTGATTCTAGGACTGGCTCACTCAGAAATTAGATATCTACCGTAGGGGTTATACAGTATAATGAGGCATTAGCATGCATGTAACCAATCCATACCAAAGATAACATAAGAATTGGTCATTTCTAACTATACTAGGTCGATCGAGGTGACTTTTTGAAGGACTGTGAGAGGGAAATTTCTATACACCCATTGAGCTATAATTAAGTCATCGATTAGAGTAGAGAATAAGAAGGGCTTTGATAGGATTTGGGGACCGAATTCGAAACTAATAGTAACATAAAGAGTAACAAAATATAAGGTGTCCCCTAGATCTAAAATTCATACGCATCAAGATGGAATAACCGTAACATACCAATGAATACATGGGGAGAAACCTCATACTCCTAACGAGATGACAATGCATAAAATTTGTTTTGATGTTGGCCAACACCTACACTAGTGGATCCACCCTGCTGAGCTAAATGGACTGGTGGAGTTGCTGAACTGGTGGCTAAGTCACAGCCTCTACTATGGCCCTATCTGGCTGAAGGGCAGTCTCTGAGTAGGTGTCTGGCATCCCACACCTGAAGCACGCGCCTGAACCCACCAAGTACTCTCCAGTGTGCCTCCTAATACCTCCCGAAAACTAGAATGTGAGGCTCTCCTGACATGCTCCCCTGACCTCTAGAGCCTAATCCTCTTTCCTTCTGATCACGCCTAGGTCTAGATGGAACACTAGCTAATAATGGTGTTGGGGTTTACGACCTGATGTTGGGCATATTTTCAAGCTTAAATGCCATGTTTTCACCAATATTTTATCTTGTTTTGAGTTTAGAATCCTTAATTTATGCTTAAATTCATGTATGCATGTGTTTTATGTGCAAGCAAATGATTTTAATTGATTTGAGCAAAAAACTAAGCAAAAAGAGCTCAAAATGATGCAAGAAATGAAGATTTGAGATTCTGACGGGTTTGGTGCTATGGTTGGTGCCCCGTATTAGCCCTCAAACTTCAGAGAAAAATATCTCAAGCTAGTGTTATGGCTGGGACGGCGCGCCAGGCTTATTATGGAGCTAAAAATTATTGAAAGTTTAACTAAAGTCTATGGCAAGATAGGAGGGGCAGCATGCCAGACCCATTTTGGGGCAAAAAATTATGATGTTTAAGCCACGTCTTGAAGGCACAAGCATCATTTGAAGGCTCATCTATATATATAAGGACTAGGTCATTTGTTACACATCTTTTATCAATTTCTAGATAGAGCTTGACATTGTGAAGAGGCTGAGACGCCAGAGAGGAGTCTCCTCTCCTTGTCTTTTTTGTATTTTATTCATGAAAACTTGTAAGTCGTTAGGAAGGAAGACAAAGTTCTACAACTAGGTTTTCTCTTCTTTACTTTGTATTTTTGTATGATGATGACTACTTATTCATTTCTCCTCTTGTCTATAAATGGCTAAACTTATAATCTAGGGTTGTGGCCATGGTGGATGGTTGATTGTTTAAAAGTGTAATATACATCATTTTGATTATTTTGTATGGTTGTTTGTATTTATTTGTTTTAATTTATTATTTATGAGATCGATCACCTTGTAAGTAATCTGTTGGATTTAGATTAAACTTAGGAAAGGGAATCGAAAGGGTTAAAATAAATACATAATAGAATTTAAAGACCCTTTAACCCATTGGTGATAGGATAGAAGTTGTTGTTGAGGATCGGGATATACCCTTAACCCCATTTAGTTGAAATACAAATTGGCATAATCGTCATTTTATGTTCTTCTGTGACCATAGGGATATAAGACTTAGGGTGCATGAGATAGTTCTTCCATACTAGGGATATTGGCAAGAAATGAGATAGTAACTTGCAACTAACAAGCTTCCTAACAACCATAGGAAGAATAATGTTAGTTTAATTACATCTGGAAAACTTAACTGTAAACCAATCAAGTGTCATTGCCCTAGTTTGTCATCATTAATGAAATACAATCAAGCTTGCATTTGTTTGTACTTAATCTTTACATTTGAAGTTTAGTATTTTAATTTTTCAAACCAATCTCCTATTTATTTTTTTCTTAGATTAGTGAAATCAATGTGACAACCTTATAACAATTAAATTGAGAAGTCCTTGTGGGTACGATATCTAACCTTCAAAATCCAATATTACTTGACGACCATGTGCACTTGCGTGCGCTTGGGCGAAATCAAGTTTTTGGTGCCGTTATCGGGGACTTGAATATTTTTTGATCATTTTTAGGTTAGAATTTTGTTTTTCTAGTCTGTATTTTACATTTGTTTCTTGTTTTTGTTGAAGTTCACAAGGTTGTTTGCCTTAGTGTATGCCAAGCACAAGAAATCAAGGACCATCCTTAGCTTCTCTTGATCCTGAATTAGAGATAAACTATCAGAGGTTAACTATGGAGAACAACGAGCAAGGAGCAGGTGAAGAGAATGAGAGAGTTCCAATGATGCAGTTTTCTATGCCAAATTTGGAGAATGCTTCTAAAGAAATTGTTAAACCGGCCATCACCGGGAACTTTGAGCTGAAAGAAGGGACTATGCAGTTGATCCAAACACTTTTCAATTTTAGGGAAAGACGCACGAAGATCCCCACAGGCATCTGATGACATTTGTAGAGCTAAGTGAAAATTTCTACTACCACAATGTGTCAGATGAATATGTCAAGTTGACTCTATTTCCATTTTCACTGATCGGGGAGGCCAAGGAGTGGCTTCAAAATGACCCTGCATGATCATTCACAACTTGGGAGATCATCTACGAATTTATACAGAGAGATGGAGAGACACTAGCACAGGCATGGGAACATTACAAGGGTTACTTGAGGGATTGTACACACCACATGCAACCTAAAGAGATAATTGGGCACAATTTCATTGAGGGTTTGAAGCCTAGGTCTAAGATACTTCTTGGCGCTACAACACAGGGACAAATTATATGCAAAAGTTATTATGAAATTGAGGCTCTCTTGAACCTCATGTCTGTAGGGAGTTAGGATTATTAGGATTCGGGCAGAGGATTTGCAGCAGCAAAGGTGCCGGGAAAGCATGAGGTGCATGGTGTTGCAGCAATAAGAGCAGATATTAACCAATTGGTGAATGTGATTAGTAAATTGGTAACCAAACCAGCAAGAGGCCAAGTGCAGCAGGTACAACAGGTACAAATCCCACCAATATCTTATGAGACGTGTAGTGAAGGCCACGCTTATTCAGATTGCACTCTTAATCCCGAGTCTATATATTTTGTGGGACAACAAGCCCGTGGTGGAGGTTTTGTAGGTAATGGCTATAATCAGGGGTACCAAATGTAGAAAATCTCCCATGGTGTGGGGGGGGGGGACAAAAATTTCCTAAGGCCCCAAAACACTTCTAGGCTACAGGGCCAGCAGCAGAGTAGTTCTCTTGAGGAGATAATGAAGCAATGGATGGTGCAGCAGATGCAAGTGGTGAATGAAATGCAGAAATCCATCCATGAGCTTGGAAGTTAAATGGGACAATTGGCTCTGCAGCAGAACAATAGACCACATAGGGCACTCTCGGGTAATACTGAGAAGAACCCCAAGGAAAATATAAATGTTATTTTCTTGCACAGTGGAAAGGAGCTTGGTGAGGTAGTCCCAAGAAAAGAAAAAGTTGATGAGGAGCAAGCAATGAAATTCAAGGCTGAGGTAGGGGAGTGTAGAAATTGAAAATCGAAAAAGGCAGTAGATAGACCACCTCCCCCATTTCCTCAAAGGTTGACGATAAAGACAGAGGACATAGCATGTGGTATGTTTCTTGAGTTGTTGAAGCAGGTTCATGTGAATATTTCATTGGTAGAGCTTTTGCAGGAAGTTCTGAGGTATTCCAGATATCTCAAAGATATTGTGGAAAATAAGAGGAGGCATACAGAGTTTGTAACCGTGGCTCTTACAGAGGAGTACAGTTCCCGAATCAAGAACAAAATTCCTAAAATGCTTAAGGATCCTAGGAGTTTCACTATTCCAGTCACTATTAGAAGAAAGGAAGTTTGTTTATACTTGTGTGATCTAGGTGCGAGCATAAATTTAATGCTTGCATCCCTATTCAGAACATTAGGATTAGGTGAACCACATCCTACCACTAAGTTGTTGCAACTTGCAGATCAGTCTATGGCCTATCCTGAAGGAATCATTGAAGATGTCTTGATTAAGGTAGGACCTTTCTTCCTACCGGTGGACTTTGTAATCTTGGACTATGAAGTAGATGCATCAGTTCCTCTCATTGTAGGTTATGAATCTTTAGCCACCACCGATGTAGTTATACATGTTCAGTCGAGAAAGATGTCTATCAAAGTAGATGGTCAGGAAGCAGCGTTCGAAGTATTCAGAGTAGCACGAATGCCACCTCATTAAGATGACTTCAAAATGAAATCGGCGAGAGAACCTGGAGGGTGTAATCAGTTGATGGAGCAGCAAGTGTTGCATGATAGTTATTTAGATCCATGGTATGGCCATAAGTTCACTCGAATAAAGGATTAACAGGGACCATAGTCATGCCGCGACATTAAATCAAGCGCTGCATGGGAGGCAACTCATCCTTTTTCTTTTTAACATTTTATTTTTATTAATTTTGTAGAGACGAACAGGGCGTAAGAGGCAAGCATAAGCTGGGACATTAAGCCAAAAAGTGAAGTCTGGGATGAGACGCCTAGCAAGGATTCTATGAATTAATTCCTAGAAGAAAAATCATTTTGTCAGGTGAGGATGTGGGCGGCATGCCGCACCAACCCCTATCTCCAGAAGGAAATTGTTTTTCTATGTTTGTGATGAGATAGGAGGGGCAGCCCACCAAGGGGAAAATGGTTGAAAACTTTTGGTCAATATTGACTCAAAAGACCTTAAAATTATATAAACGTCATGCCCCACCTTTTTTTAAAGTCGCACTCATCTTTTTTCCTCCAAAAAGTTGGAAAAAAAAAAGCAAAAAATTTCTCTCTCCCTTCTCTTTTTTCCTCCATTGTTGTCTTCTCCAACAAGTTGTTGAAGCTCTCATCTTAAACTGAAATAAGTATATTTCCTCTCTCTTAGTTGTTTAATGGTACAAGCATGCTCCCACACCCTTCTTCCCTAAGATTTAGAACCCAAAAATCACCATTATTGGTAAAAATCTTAAACTTCATGTTTTGTATTTTATGAGCTTAAAGTCTTAAATTCATCCATGATTGTATCATATATTTGATGGGTAGCTTATTATTGGTTGAATATGTTGATTTGAAATTATGGGAATGATTGGGTAGGTGAATTAAATTTTTGAATGTTGGTGGGTAGGTACATTGATTGTAGAGAGAGAAAACGTACATGAAGCTTTGAATTCTTGAATGTGATAATTGTTTGAGTTGGTGAATTTCTTGATTAATTCATTTGAATGGAAGTAAATTATTTATGGTTGGTTAATTGAATTGATTATTGTTATTCCATTACATGAAATCACTTGAATTGGGAATTGGAGAAGAAAAGTGAGAGGGATAGCTTAAATTGTGCTTTCTTGATTAGAAGATAAATGCTAGAGGAGAGGTTCAAAGAAAGAAAAATGAATGAACTTGGTGTAGTTGTGTTAGTGAATTAAAAGTAGATTGATGAGATTGGATGATGATGGGGGAAGTCTTGAGTACCCTATTCGACAAAGTCTCACATATACGCTAGCAAATTAAGTGTGGGTGAATTTCGCACTTTCCACACTTAATTAGTTAGCCATTAGGTTCACAAACTAATGTTGTAATGTTCTTGATTTTTCTGCTTGATAGGTACAATGGAATCAAAAGGAAAGGAAGTAGCCGAGAAAATCCAAAAGAGGAGTAGACTAAGGAAGAGGATGCTAGTTCCTCGACTCTCAAAGTGGGCCCCGCTTGGAGATTCTGAGCAAAAGCAATTAAGCCTCATGTGCTTACTTGGTTTGACACTCAAAAAGAATCCATGTATGCCCCTGAGAACTAGATAGATGAGGGTCTCTTAGCATTGGATTTCCCGGCGATTGGGGAAAAGACAGGGGAATTGGGATAGGGCTATATCTTCATTGAGCCGGAGAGGTGCAACCTCACATTGGTGAGGGAATTTTACGCAAACTGGGACACCTCATTTGAAAAGAGTACAAAGGTCAAAATCAGAGGATAGGTGGTGTTATTCACAGTCAAGAGGTTCAATGCTTTCTTAGAGACACCTACAGTAGACCATTCACAATATTTTATCTTGTTGTAAAAGTCGCCATATAGAGACATCTGCCACACTTTGTGCGAGGAGCATTCATCTGCTTGATGGGTGAGGGACCAAAATGTCACCCATTCCACACTTGCATTTGCATATTTGAATAGGGAGGCAAAGGTGTGGGTGAAGCTGGTATGTGCCTTTTTCTCCCTGGGACACATTGGACAGGGTGACCGGCGAGCGGATTGTTTTGATGTACATGCTGATGAAAAAGATATCGGATAATTTTGGTGTTGTGATTCGCCACCGTATGAGGAGATCATGAGACAACTTTAGATCGAAATATTATCATGGAAGTATCCTAACCATGTACTTGAGAGAGGTAGGGATCGAGGAGGAGGATGCAGACCTCATTTTACCTTTGACAAGGCACTTAGCTGGATAGATGATAGACATCAGCAAGCTAAAGGAGATTTCCCCTTCCGCAGGTCCCTCTCTTACTATAGTTGATCAGAATACCCGAGACGAGATTTGGTAGTGTCGTATGTTTGGGATGATGGAGCTCTAGCTGAATATAGAAGGATGACTATCCACTGCAAAGGAGATGTCGGCTTTAGAGGCACAGTACCCGCTCAGAGAGAGTGTCATCTTGATGTGTAGACTGGGCTAGGATTTTGAGGAGTCAATTGATAATGATGAGGCTACTGTCTTGACTCATGGTGTTGATGATATAGACATGGAGGAGGATGCTGCTACAAGTTTTCATGTAGGATGATGCTTAGCGACCAAAAAGTTTCTTTTCTCTCCCTTATGATGTGATTGTGTGTGCAATGAGGACAGTGCACCTTTTTAAGTGTTTGGTGGAGGAAAGTTAGATTCCTGTTTTTCCTTAATTGCTATATTTTTAGGTCGTAGCATCTTTCTATTCCTAGTAGTAGTAGATTTATGATTTGTAGGTCTTGGTCTATAATAGATAGTACGATGATGTTGACTACTTGGATGCCTTGGATGTTTGAATTTGTATTTTCGCCTTGACAATGCTATGTTTGATTTTCTTTGTTTTAGGGCAATTTTTTGAATTTTTATTTCATTTGGTCTGAGTCATTGTATCATAGGGTGTGTATTCCATCCTATGGTGATTGAAATAATTTTTGAAAATTGCATGTACTCACCCACCCTTTGATTTTTCCTATGGCCTCGGTTCTTTTCCGTAGGGGAGTCCTTTGAACCAGGTAATTTTTGCTTTTGTGTGTTGTCGTAGATTAATGATGTTTTCCTATGATTGATGGATAATGACCGTCTTAAGAAAAGTTTCATCATATTTTTTTCTAGGATTGAGTCGTAGATCATCCACGTGTATGCTTGTTGTTATTCTGCTTAGCTGCTATGCTAAAGTGAATAGAGTGGTCATTTTGATTGCAGGAGTTAGAATCCTTTTGAGATGCACAAAACTCTTTAATTTGACTCAAGATATCCTTAGGGCTTAGTTATGAAATTAATGTGTTGTTCAATATGATTATGTGGATGTGTAGTAGAAACTGATTAGATTCTTGTTTTCATGAGAGATGAGCTGAATTATTTTGTATGTATATATCGTAGAATCTAGAACTATCCTTAGTGTATGTAGGATAACTAGCTTATAGGTAGTTAAGAGATGATCAAGGCATTTCTTTGAAAAGCCAATTTTCTCCCCACATTTGTTTTACCTTCCTAGTCATTCTCCCTAGTTAACCCCTTTGAGCTTAAAAGTCTTATTCTTTCTTATCCTGAATAGTAGCTTAATCTATATTTTTGTGAGACCTCAAACTTAATAATACAAATTAGTCTTAAGCACTTTGAGACTTGAAAGTAAGGTCCACCGAAATATAATATTAAGGGAAAAAGAAAAATTGTGGTAAGAAAGAAAAGTGAGAAGAAGGGGTGCCCATAAAATTATGTTGTCTACTTGCTTCTAGGGAAGTGAAAAACAGAATTTTAATTGCAAAATGTTTAGTTATTCTATGATTAGAAAATTGGCAGCCAAGTAGACAAAAAACTGGGGCATGAAAATAAAAGACAAGAGTGAGTAGAGGAAGGTGAACAAGCAAGGAAAAGGTGGTGGACAAGAAATATGAAATATGTCTTAAAAAGTTCTTAGGGTTGTAGTAACTATTAAAAGAAATATCAATCCTACCGGTCCCTTAGCCGACATTACAACTAAGAAAAGTCCTTGTGATCTTAATCTCTTGAAATAATTAAGTAGTTTAAACTTATAGGAAGGGCAAGTCTATGGATGTTTCATATATGCATTACATCATTTGTGAGTATGAGTCTGCCTTACATATTATGTTCCATGTGATATATTGATGAAGTTGAGAGAGAAACTGTCATGCCCCAAAACTGGGGTAGGGCACAACTAGCACTCGTTTCATGATTGGCCGAGAAGCCGACTATATAGCATCTATAAATGTAACATTAAGGTTGATCAAGCCAGCTGTCACAACCAACCAAGAAAAATACTAGACCCATAATGTCTCGATAATAATGAATATGAAACATAGAAAGCTGAAACGGCTACAATAAAGCTAAACAGAGCAATGGAAAGCCAACATGACTACACAGCCAAAAGTACTATACAAACTAGTCCACATTAGCTTCTACAGAGTAAACAAACTGAAATGAATGGGACAGGGCCCCGGCCTACCCATGTTGTACACAAAATGCAAAAGAGTCAAAACTAGGACATGGCTCCTATAAGAGAGGAGCATACCACTATTCTGCTGAAATCTGGCTCCTATTGCGTCTGATGATCTGAGCCTCGCCCTGTACCTGCAGCACGATTTCAGGAAGGGTCCCTAGATGAAGGGATGTTAGTATGAATAAAATGTACTATTATGTAAGGCTGTAAACTATAAATGTATAAGATAACAATGATAACAGAGCCAAAAATAAGGAATAGAAACAACCCAGAATCTTTAAAATTGAAACCTGACAATAACTCAATATTGAAGTGTAAATGCAATCATCTAATGCACAACAAAAACTATAACTGAGATACCAGCAGCCAGCGGACCATAAAACCCATATAAAATTCGTCCAACAAGTGTACCACAACAGGGAAAAAATAAAAATGCCTCCAGCCGATGTACCACACCGGAGTAACATCCGTCCAGCTAGTGTACCGCACTGGGGTAAAATTAAAATACCTCCAGCCGGTGTACCACACCAGGGTAAAACTAATAAATCTTAAACAAAATCATAAATGTAGCCGATATGGTTTATAATGGACTAATTTAACACGTATAGCATAGAAATGATGAATACTAAATATGTGGCTTGCATAGGCCTTCTTCGTAATGCATAACTGCAAGTGAGCACATATAACATGTAGAGATAGAAAATAGAACTTAAATGCATGCATTCAAAACCTGTTTAAATCTTAAGGAACTGCGAATGACCTTAGAGTTTCAACAAGATTTATAGGTCGTGGTCAAGGGACATTAGAGCTCGGAGACTCGCTAGCTTGTCATTCAGCTTAAGGAAAGGGATTATGAAATATCCCCTTGTCCTAGCTTATTTCATAACATACACATAATATAAAGGACAACCATAACCAGGAAATCCTAATTCAATAAGCTCATTTAACCTTAATAGCTTGCGGCGTATTTACTTGGCTAAAAATCATTTACATGTCATCGTCTTGGCTCTTTCAACAATTTCAGTTTGCAAATAGACCTTTAAACACATTTAATATCACACACACACACACACACACATATATATATATATAACAGACAGTAAGGACCAGCTAACAATGCCCACGCTAAGGGGTCTCCAACCCGAAGTACAACTGCGACAACAATCAACAAAATATCACACTTTAGATGCCTCATTTAGGCTAGGAATAATCTTAATATTTAACCTCAATTAAACATGAAACTTTAAATCTTAAATGAAGATTAACATACTGCCTCAAGACTTGTAAAGAGGTTGCTGGCTCATTCAATTCACAATGCGCGAATCATGCTTAAAAGAACGATGGACAGGGTGCCTTACATACCTTTCTCCGATGAACTTTTCTTTAGCTGATTTCCTATTTCAATGATCAGCCTTAAACCTCCTTACTCCAGTGGTTTTATAGGCCAACAAAAAGCTTAATATGTAGCACAAAATGCAGGCCAAAATTACTAACCAAAGGCAGTCACTATACCAACAATAGCACACAACAACATCAACAAAAAAGCTTAATATGTAGCACAAAATGCAGCCCAAAATTACTAACCAAAGGCAGTTACTATACCAACAATAGCACATGACAACATCAACAACATTTAGCTATTTTCTCAACTAGTTTTCACTATCTTTTGAGGAAGAAACAAGAGGAAATTTTACCTTAGTTCTACTGTAATTCTTCCCCTCAATAAGAAGTATAATTCCAGCAAAAGAAATAGAGAAAAAGATTTAAGGAAAACGAGCAAAACTCAGATCACAAATAGTCCATCGGCAGCTCACTTAGCTGTCAATTTTCAGCTTTTCGCTTGGAAATTTGAGAGGTTTAAAAGGGGCAAAATTCTTACCTTTTTCTGGGGGGTTGTTCTTGGTTAAAAATAGGAGTAATTGACCTCAACTTCTTGTCAAAAAAATGCAGCAACCTTTCTGTCCAAAACGTAATAGATGTAGTTCACAAACACAACAAATACACCTCTAACTTCTAGCTATCTACTCATGAATTCAAGCAAGTTTAGTAGTAGAATCCTCACCTTTTATACCTTTGTATAATCTCTACCAAGAGGGAACATATATGTGTCTTAGAAATACTTCATAAACGCATCAAGTCACCACAACAACACTGCCAAAAACGAAGCTACAAGGCAGTAACAACTTCACCACAAAGTTGTCTTCACTTAAATGGACTTTTTCTTGAGTTTTGATGGTGTTTTCTTGAGGTATTCCTCCAGGTTTCTTAGGCTCTGCTGCGGGGAAAAAGGATAGGATTTCAGAGAGTACGCAAGCACCTCATATTAGGATAAGTTGCAAATGATTTCATAACACACAACTTAAAATATAAAGGTTGTCGGGCGGTGGCCGCTTTTAGAGCGGTGGCCACCTCACTGTCCAACAGTGCCACCGTAAAACGTCTATAACTTTTTACTCCAAACTCTGATTGATGATCGGTTTGATGTTTTGAAAATTAAACTCAAATACCTTTAATATGATAGGTTGTGGGGCTTCTATTTCGTTATATATTGGGAGATATGGTCGTTTAAAATCGACCCTTACTTATGAACTTCACATACTCTATGCTTTTTCGTTAGTACACATTTCCCTTGTCATCTATGACCAATATACAATCGGACATCCCTTAACCTAGGAAAAAAATATCAAATAATCAGCCAAAATTTTTTGGGGTGTAGTATCCCCCCCCCCCAGGAACATTTATCCCTAAATGGAATTAATTTCACATAATATGCTTCAAAATAGATACTCAGTAACTTAGGTATCAAACACATACCTTCATATCACGTCGACATCGTAAATAGGTGAGGATATTTCTTCTTCATTTCCTCCTCAGCCTCCCAAGTCACTTCCTCAATGTGATTACTTCACCACAATACTTTAACTTAAGTGACTTCTTTGGTCCGAAGTTTCCTAATTTTCTGGTCAAGTATAGCAACTGGGACCTTGGTGTACGTCATCTCCTCCAAAATCTGGACATCATCGATGGGCTTAACATGGGTCGGGTCTCCTATGCACTTCTGCAACATCGGTACATGAAATACTGGGTGGAAATCCGCTAGCTCTGGTGGAAACTCCAACTCATAGGATACATTGCCTATCCTGCGGATAACTCTGTAGGGCCCAACATATCTAGGGATCAGCTTGCATTTAAGGCCAAATTGCATGACGCCTTTCATAGGAGACACTTTCAGGAAGACCCAATCATAAAAAACAAACTCCAGCACTCAATTGCGTACATCCGTATAAGACTTCTGCCTGCTCTAGGCTATTTGAGGTCAATCTCTAATAGGTTTCACCTTGTCAATAGTATGCTGCACTAAGTCTGGCCCCAATAACTCTGCCTTACTGAGTTCAAACAAACCCACTGGAGACCTGCACTTTCACCCATATAAATCTTCATATGGGGCCATCTGAATACTTGTCTGATAGTTGTTATTATAGGTGAACTAGATCAAGGAAACTTGATAATCACAGCTTCTGCAAAAATCTAAAACACAGGCACGCAACATATCTTTAAGCGTCTGAAAGGTGCATTCAACCTGTCTGTCTGTCTGAGGATGAAGTGTGGTACTGAGGCTTACCATAGTGCCCGAGCCTTTCTGGAAAGACTTCCAAAAGTTTGTTGTGAACTAAGTATCTTTGTAAGAAATAATGGATAAGAGGACGCCATATATGCGAACTATCTCCCGCTTGTTCGAGGTAATTCTGTAATAAAATCCATATTAATCACCTCCCATTTCTAGGATTGAATTTCTATATCCTGCATCAGACCTCCAGGCCTCTGGTGCTCAACCTTCACCTGTTGGCAATTAGGACACTGTGTCACAAGACCTGTGATGTCCTTTATCATGTCGTTCCACCAATGTAGCTGCCTCAGGTCATGATACATCTTCGTGGTTCCTGGGTGTACTTAATATCAAGAGTAATGAGCTTTATTCATAATCTGTTCTCGTAGCTCACCCTAATTAGGTGCACATAGACAACCCTGGTAACAAAGAACTCCATCACGTCCACAATCAAATAGGTTCTACTTTTGTTGTGGTATATTGTCTATCAGTAAGACTAAATCTCCATCATTATATTGTCGTTGCTTAACTTCCACTACCAAGGACGACTCTGTTGTGTTTTTGACAATAACACCCCTATCTTCGACATCTAGTAATCGAATATGTAAGTCAGCCAACTACTATAGAGTCTTTGTCATTTCAGTACTGTCAACCTGAATATAACTCCAACTACCCATAGACTTGCGACTTAGCGCATCAACTACAACATTTTCCTTTCCTGAATAATACAAAATACTCACATCATTATCTTTCAGCAATTCTAACCACCTCCACTGGCGTAAATTCAACTCCTTCAATTGGAATAGGTACTGAAGGCTCTTATGATCCATAAAAATATCAACATGTACCCCATATAGGTAGTGGTACCAGATCTTCAGCTCTAACACTACCACTGCCAATTCTAGATCATGGGTAGGGTAATTCTGCTCATGCTTCCTTAGCTGCCTTGAAGCATAGGCAATGACTTTGCCATGTTGCATCAAAACACAGGCTTAGCCGATCCTGGAAGCATCACAATAAACCACATAACCGTATGTACCTTCTGGAAGAGTCAAGATAGGTGGTGAGGTCAACCTATCTATCAACTCTTGAAAACTGCACTCACATGCCTCTGACCACTGAAACTTTATTATTTATGAGTCATTTTTGTCAATGGCACAGAAATAGTAGAAAAACCTTCTACAAATCTGCGATAGTAACCTGCCAATCCCAGAAAACTACGAACCTCTGTAGGACTCAAGGGTCTGGGCCAACTCTTTACTG
>JACEIK010000383.1:454413-474583 GCA_018107945.1 Datura stramonium | reverse complement strand
GGGTTTGTGCTCTTGATTAGGGACTTTCGTACTTCTAATCATTTAACCTAACTTAGCTTCACAACTACTTCTACGAGTGGTGGAGTGACAATTCTAAGCCGGTGTCTTGCTAGCATCCCATTTTATCAACCAAGAAAGGCAATTTAGGTATATTACTTATCCTAATTGTGAATCATATCGAAAGATAAGAACTTTCTCCCTACATTCCTATGTTCTTTCCTAGGGTTACTCTTTCAAGCTTTTACCTAGATTAACATGTATGTTTTCATGGTGATCAAGCATAAAAAAAACCATAATAAAGAATGTAAGACAAAACAACAATTAACAAATCAAACCAAAACAAATTCATGCATTACAATCATATCACGTGGCCTCAACCCTAGAGGAAGGGTTTTAGCCACTCATATTCATACAATAACTCAAAAACATCGTTAAAGTAATGTACTTACAAGAATAGGTAAAAGAGAATGTAAAATTAGTGAACCCTAGGTGAGTTCTTCACTTCTCCCTTCGCTTCTCTGTGGTTTTCAGAAAATATTTCGTGACAAATGATTTTAGAAGCTAAGGGTTTAATTTATAGTAAACAAGGAATTTGCGATTTTTGGCCTGTCATGGAATGGCTCCGTGGCACGGAGGTGAACGCACCAATTTTCCTCCGTGCCACGGAGGTAATGCGGAGGCTCACTGGGAATTTCACTTGGATGTAGCTTGGCCGAGGCATGGCGGGACATCCGGCGTGGCACGACGCTGATACTGCGCGATGGCCAGCGTGACACGACCTGTAGCGCGCAGCAGTGCCTGGCGTGGCACGGTCGCTGGTGCGCAGGCACCTTGGATGAAACATCTCGCATGCATGGCCTTGACGTGGCACGGCGCTGGGAGCGGCACATGCACAGCGTGGCACGCTGCCTGGGGCAGCCAGCCTTGCCATGGCATGTTTTCTTGCCATCTTTTGCAATTCACTTCCAACTCTATTCCTTCACTTCACACATCATTATTTAGTCCCTCATATGCATTTTACACCTACAAAACAAGGACTAATCATGTTGGTTAGTGCATACCCAAATTTACACAAAATCACATAAGAGTGTAAGTGTATAATTAGATAAACATGACTAAATCAAGTTATAAAATAGCACTTGAGAAAGAAATTATGCCCAATATCAATAGGCTCAATGTATCCAGCTTCCTTCAGCCTCACATACATTTGAGCGATTGGTTCCACCAATGGAGTATAGGTTTTTGTCGGCTTCCTTTCAAAATGGGCCCTAGGCCTCTAGCTTGATGAATGATTGGAGAGAGATGGTTGGGAATAAGAAGGTTGTGTGCTATAGATGGGGTAAGTGAGGGATTGGTAATGTGAAGGAGGGGTTTGGAAATGGGTTGGATAGGGAGCTTGATATTGTGCTTGATAAGGATGGGGAGTTTTGTATTGTCGTGATGGAGCTTGGTAGTGAGGTAGAGGAGCTTGATATTGTGGAGGTGGAGCTTGATATTATGGGGGTGGACTTTGGTAATGTAAGGTTGGACTTTGGTAATATGGCGTTGGAGTTTGATAATATGGGGGTGGAGTTTGGGGTCTGTAAACATAACTCTTCGGTCCTTGTGCCATCATAACTGTGCCGACTTCCTTTTTCTTGCAGCTCTCTGAAATACCTCAGGATTGCAAAGCTTTGTTAGCAGCTTGCAATGCATTCAAATTTATGATGGTACCATCGTTGATACCATCTTTGATTTTTTTGCCCAATTTGATGATCTCGGTGAAGCTTTTCTCACTAACCAGCATTAACCTATCGTAGACCTGCGAATCTAGAGTCTGCATGAAAATATCTTTCATTTGCACCTCCTCCATTGGAGGTCGCACTCTGGCGGCCTCAGTCCTCTGATGAGTTGCAAATTCTTTGAAAGTTTCTGTGGGCTTTTTATTCAAGTCCTAGATATAATGCAAATCAGGTGCATGTGTTGAACCCAAACCCCTCCACAAAAGCTGCAGCCATCTCTGGCCAGGTAGCCCACTTCTTCGGGTTTTGCTCTACATACCAGCTAAGAGCATCACCGGTCAAACTTCTCATGAAGAGCTTCATCCTAATTTTCTCGTTCCTTCCCACTCCTACCAGCTTATCACAATATAATCTCAAGTGGGCCTTGGATCACCGACCCCAGTAAACAGCTTGAACTTAAGAGGTTTGTACCCCTCCGGTAGCTCGACATCAGGGTGTATGCATAGGTCTTCATAATCTAGACCTGTTAACCCCTTGGTACCTTCAACACTTTACAGTCTACTATTTATCTTTTTGAGCTCTTCAGCTAAAGTCTGAATCAGCTTATCCTTCTCTGAAGGCTCAGATTCCTCCAAATGGTGAGTCATGATAACATCCAAAATATACTCTTCGTTACAAAAGAGCATACACATTCGTTGTATCAAAATAAATATCCCGATGGATGTCGGTGTCGAATCCCATAGGACTAGTGAATGATATGTACGAGTGCTGTTTGAGAAATTGAATTTAGCTTGCACCACTTGAAAATAAAAAGGAAATACATTTTGGGGGAGATTCAGATTAACAATAGAGTATAAATTCTAATTTGGATAACTGAGATAGAAAAATGGCAAAGGTTGTTGACAATAATGTGAAAGACTAGAGGTTTGGTGTAGATGCTATGCTAACTAGACAGGGTCATGCTAGGTCATCTCATGAGTTCAAGTTGTGTAAATAACCTCGGAAAAGTGGGCATTTGATGTTTTTCAACCTCATAAATACCTCTTGATAGAGTTCTTTCAAACCACTAGACACAATTAAATCAACCCGATCAAATTTGGATTAACAGCTGCACTAATTTCTATCTATTAGCTATTAATTAAGAGTGAGAATGTAATTTTGTCTATTTCCATCCCAACTTCACAACCTCACATCCATGTACACCATTAAATTCTATCCCAATACTCAATTCTTCATTTTCAAGAAAAAATCAACTAATAACCATTAGAACCACATCAGAAACAATGGATCTTCAATTATAGATTGGAGAGAATTTAACAGATTTACACTAATTAAACAATATTGAGATGACTCTAGCAATACCCAATCTAATTAAACATTCATTACCACACACCTCTAGTGAATGATTTAGCTATTCATAGTTAAGAAATTCAAAAGCATATTTAACGATAGATTCATTGAATTCAATAAGAGTTGTAGTAAAATAAAAATCAACAAAAAGTCTTCAACAATGGTAGTACCTTGCTATAGAGGAAGAAGAAGAAGAAGAAGAAAATAATTCTTTACAATTTCCACCAATAGAATTCTTACTTTCTTATTCTACAAAGAGAATATTCTCAAAAAGCTAAAATTTAAGATCTGATGGGTACAAAGTACTTCTCTCTAGAATATATCCAAAAGTAGGGTATCCAATTCTCTTTTTCTGTGCTGGACATTTTTACCCCTGATCAGCGTTCTGGCACTTGCGGGAGTACCGTCGGTTCGCTGGTTACATTCTGCAAACCGTCGACTATAATTAATTTTGCCTTCAGTGAGTTCCAGTGACCTTAGGCAATTCCTTCGGCGTTTCGTCGATCTCCACCCATGCGCCGCCAATTCTTTTCTCTTTGATCCAACAAGTTCAGGTGTCATTCGGCGAATGGACTGGTGAGTCGCTGGTTAAAGTTCGTATTCACTGGTTGCTATAATTCCCATAGGCAGTGTTCATCAGCTTTTGACCGGCGTTTCGTCGATCTTCTTTGGTGGAGCGCTGATTTTCATCCAACTTCCTTATTTTTACCCCCATTTCTTGCTCTTTTCTTCACATTAGACATTTGTACATAACAAAGACAAAAGGGACATAAAATTCACATAAACAACTAGAAAACTAACNATACTCTCACATCTCATGCAATTAAAACCCCGCATAGCTAATTTCTCTTTTCTTCACATTAGACATTTGTACATAACAAAGACAAAAGGGACATAAAATTCACATAAACAACTAGAAAACTAACCAAGAACTCAGGGTTAAAAGCCTAATAAGTTGGTAAATTACCAACTCATCAAACCCTCAAACTTGAACCATTGCTTGTCCTCAAGTAATGCAGTTCTCGTCAGTTGTAAAACATGCCACTCCACACAAGTTTAAATATCAATAACCACCTGGTTTATGACAAGCCAAATATGCTCACCAACTCATTGAAAAAAAGAAACAAATTCCCCTAAAAACAAGAACAATGGAGACATTTCAAGAGGCCACCACCATTCAAAAGTGTAATTCACAAGAGCTTTCATTTTGAAAAACGAGGGCATAACTTATCCATGAAGTAAACATAGCATCTCAATTCATGATCATTGCACATTCAAATCTTGCATTAGAGCTTGCATTTCTCATGCACTATGCACAAATTTACCTTTAATGTAATTGTGTCCTCAAAAGGTATGATGCCACTCATCGAAGAGAAATCTTTATTTTTTATATCATGAAATCAATGCATTCACACAAGGAATTGTGCAAAGAGAAGATTGCACTCACTCTCCCAAAAGAAATCTGCATGCACACAACTCAACCTATAGGCTTGCCCTTCATGTAATTCGCTACTAATGTAGAGCAACTGCACTTAAAATCACTTAGGACTTGTGAGTCATAATGTAGGCTAGGGCTAGGGGTAGGATAAATATTTAGCTTTAGTGACTAATGCCTCCTTAATGCCTTTATAAACACTTGTAACATCCCATTATCTTATTGAGATCACTCCACATTATTTCTCCTTGTTCATAATCTTCATCATTTGTGTAACACATGCCACCCTTATAACACCTATGAATTTAACATTTGGCCTTATATATGTAAGAGATAGCACCTTTTTACTATTCTTTCTCTATTGATGATTTGAGGTCTTTCAACCCATCGATTCATTCATTTCATCACAATTCTGGTGCTACCTCACATTGAAGCTCTCATTTCCCCCCTTCTCTTGCAAACCCCAAACTTAGGCTTTTTCCTCATCTCACATTCATTTCCTTATCGCTCCCCATTTCATAGGCTTCAAGCCCCACTTTTTGTTATTTTATCACTAGCAATTAGGGAGGATGGGTGCCAAAGAGAAGGATTAAAAAAATGGTCATTAGGCTTGTAATGTGATATTCCAAAGAAAGGGTACAAGGCTCAAACGTTAGCTATCAAAGATTAATATTCAAGGAGGTCATTTTTTGGGTGAAGTGACTTAATAAAAGAGGTCCTAAGATCATGTTCTAAGTGCAGCTACATCTAGGATTTTACCTTGAGTCACACTTAGGGAATATTTTAGATAAGAAGTTGTGTATGAGATTCACAAAAGTCCTTACCACACAAGGCATCACACCTAAAAAGTACACAAAAGTCATTATCCACATAGAATCTTGATTTAAGATATCAGAATATGCAAATTAATAAGTCAAATGAGGAATCTACAAAGTATGACAAAGAGTACTATGTTCTCATTTCGAGCACCTGCTCATTATTTCTCATTTTCATTCCCCATTTTAAAATTCCATTTCAAAAATTTTCTGGTAGTACCTCTCAAAACAGCTCCATAAAAGACTCAAAAATGACATGACATTTTTTCTTAAGAAAGTTTCCACTCAATCTATCATCGAGAAGTACCAACCCGATTCGACAACAAAAAGAAAAGAACAACAAAGAAATGCTCCCCGGGAAAGAACCGTGGTATGAAGAAAACCCTTGGAGTTTGATTACTATTCTACTATTTACGCGGCGGACAAACAAAGGACTTGGGTCCTGAAGGAATAAACAATTCAAGACAAGGACCCCATTCTCATCATTAGCACACTAACGTTCATCCAAGACTCAACCAAGTCAATCATTATTTTTCTTTTCAGCATCACAAGCCCAGTGAGGGCAATCATCAACAAGATTAAAAACTAAGCCCGACAAAGTCTCACAATTCAACAACAAATAATAAAAAACAAAAGCTCGACAAGAGCTACTTCAACTCATCTCAAAATAAAAATAACAATGAGCCCCCAAAAAACACTCATCCCCCCGCTAAGAGAATACATTGTCCCCAATGTATGTATGCAAAATAAAGGGGTAAGAGACTCCCTGAGCAGGTCACTCCTTATCCTCATCATCCGCAACTTCCCCTGCTTTTGTTGCACCAGCAAAAACAGCCTCTCCCAGATCCTCGGTCTCATCTCCCAAGCCCTTAAACAGATTGTCAATTGGGCCTCAAACAGTGGAAGGAGCAGCCATTGCAGCATCAAGAGTGCTCATGTTAGGCACTTCCACAGGTATTCGACTTTTCCACTCCCACATCTCGGTTCAGAGAGAAGTTATAGCCCCATCCACTGCATCCACCCATTTTCATAATGTTGTAAGGCTCTCACATATTGATTTCAGCTCCCGTTTGACTATTTGCACAATGAGTGTAGGGAGACTTCTAGCCAACTTTTGGAGTTGTCTCTCATGAGAGTTGGTCATTTCCATGAGTTTTTAGAGACCACTCGACTGGGAGGATGTAGGAGGGGGAGATGCTCCCCTAAAAGGTGTGCCTCTAGAGGTTTGGCTCATAGCTTCTTGGTGGGACACATTCAAATCTGTGGCATGCGGTGACTGCTTCGACACATGGGATAATGATCCCTCAGCCAACCCAAAATCTTACAATCTCTTCCTCTTAACTGCGGGTGCCTCGGCATCTCTTTTCCTGTCAAAGACGATCACTCCTGAGGCCGGGACATAGGTCTCGTCATGGAACAATGGCACTCCCGCTTGTAAACACAGCTGAGAAATGAGGACCGCATAAGGCATGGAGGTGCTGGCCTGTCTTGCCTTCCGCTTCATCTGCTGGGCCACAATCTCCCCAAAGTTAATGGGGACTCAGGACATGATGCAAGCTATGAGAATTGTTGTCTCCAAGCTGACGCTGCTCATTTTTGAAAGGAATGATGCGCTCACAGATAAAATCCAACCATAACTTAGCCTCGAACTTCAGATCATGGCGAGAAATTTATCCATCCATAGAGGCCCATAGAGGGGTGTTAACTGCGATAATGGGGGATATCCAGGTAAACTGATTTTTAATATCTGCAATCCTGGCCATATACTTTGTGCCCGAGTCAATTAGCTATGAGAATTGCTGACTCCAAGCTGACCCACTGCTTATTTTTGAAAGGAATGATGTGCCCACAGATAAAATCCAATCATAACTTAGCCTCAAACTTCAGATCATGGCGAGAAATTTTTCCATCCATGGAGGCCCATAGCGAGGTGTTAACTGCGATAATGGGGGCTATCCAGGTAAACTAATTTTTCATGTTCGCAATCCTAGCCATATACTCTGTGCCTCAGTCAATTTCGTCTTCCCAGAATAAACAATTGATTGCAGCCGGATTTATGTCTACCTCCACCCCGCGTACCATGACTAATGGTAGATAGGGGACTTCATTGATTTTTCCTTTATGCTTCATGATGTCCTGTCTATCCTGGTAGGAGGCATAGAATTTCGGCACCAGGTTTGGGTAATAGTCCAGGAGAGGATTGGCGAAAGCATGCCATTGCCTGTTTGTGAACTAAGTAGTGATGTTGGGAAAGTCCCCGCACAGTCCCGCAAAATCGAACCTTTTCTCCACTGTTATTGACTGGCCCTTGCATATAGTGTAGTTCCTTTTCATGTCAGGCACATAGAAGATAATGGCCTCCCTAGAGTCGTTGGGTGTTGCAGAGGCTTTAGACTTGCCTTTGCCTTTGGTGGTTGAGGAGGCTGGTGCGTTGTTTCCTGTGTTCTTAGATGAAGACATGGTTTTTCTACAAACATGGTGTTAGTGACAACCATAATGTAGTTGAAATGAAATAACTAAAGCTATTCTAAAATTGAAATGAGAAGTAAAGATGAGAAACCATCATTTAAAGAACCGACAACACCGGTGAGCTACAGGATGGCATCCGTGGACCGCCATTGGTTCGCTGATGCGAAGCAGTAAATTGAGCAGACAGAGATTCCTCCAGCAGCGAGTCACCGGTCCTGATCCAAGAACCGTCGATGCAATGTGGGATCCAAGTAGTGGCCTAAAGCCAACTGTAGATTGGACCGGCATTCCATCGGTGTTTCATCGAACCCTATCGATGACTAGCCGGATGTCATCATTCCCAAAGAAATTCCAAGAATTTCAAACGGCACCAGATTAAACACACCCACTCACATTATATTAAAGCATCAATTCTACACATGGGAAAGGACTCAAATGATAATTTACCCTTAGGAATGGCATCACCCAATCTATCATAGGGAAAAGCATGACTTTTTATTCCATTTGGGTTACTCAGACTTCACCCCATTTAAGTCCACACAAATATCACAAATATCCCACACCCCTTTCAGTTAGAACTTCTATCTCCCCACAACATCCAACAAACAGAGCATCAATCATGAATCTAATGGGAGAGAAGGGCATTAACAAGGAGGGTAATGTATATTAAAGCCATATGAATATGCCGTCAAGGTTCCAATGATGAAAACATATAAAGAGTCAAAGATACATTACCACACTTAGAGAATTTTGCAAAGAGTAACTTGTGGTATCTTGATAATGCTCAACAATGGCACTTTTGGGACTTGTGTAATGGAGAGGGAGAATGTAAATGTAGTGAGAATTTAGTGGAGAGAGTGAGGGGTTTTATAGGTGAGCAGGTGGGAATGTGGCTGGTTGAGGAGAAGGTGGGGTAGTAATGGTGAGTTAATTCGTTTATAGAAAGTGGGAGAGAGGGCGTTGTGGGAATGTGGAAAGGTAGGGTATTGGGAAGACAAAAGGATTTGTGGGAAAATGGTCAAAGAGGAAAAGAGAAACCTAAGGGAATATTTTTCAAATTAGGGAAGCTCAAGCAGATGTTTTTGGGTCAAGTGATTCCGTATTTGATTTAGATTCTGAAACAAAACTCGTGCCTCAATCGGCATTATACCAACAATCGCCGATATGAGTCCGCGCTTAGCTGCCTTACTTTTTTGTTCTTGAATTCATGCCCAGTTCACTATTTTACAACCGGCGATAGACCAGCTGTTCGTGAATGGAGCCGGCGTTCTGCCAATGGATCACCGCTTGGGCACCAAATTCTCAGGTAATCTTTGTTGTACGGCGGTTGATTGGCGGTCCGCCAGTTCAGCAGCCGGTCGAACACTCATATTCCCATTTTTCTGCTTTCTTGTATTAGGGCATGGTGGTTTGCGCATCTGGATCGGCGATTCTCCAGCCCAATGCATTACCTGCCTTATTTTTGTGCTTCCTCTCCTTGCTTCTCACTTCATTGGTCCTACAAAATCAAAAACAACAATGAAATAAAATAAATCAAATAAAACGCTTGGATTGCCTCCCAAGAAGTGTCTTAGTTAACGTCGTGGCACGACGTAGCTCTCATTTATCAATCTTCCCTCGAAGGATCATCCTTCGGCTCAGAATTCTCCATCTCAACTCCGCTCTCCTCATTCTCTATATGCAACACTGCGATCACCTTGCATTCGTCGAGAGTTTCGCTTGTGGACACACCTTTAAGGTGACTTCTTCACTTCTGACTCGAAACTTTAGCTCTCCTAGCTCCACATCAACCAACGCTCTACCTGCGGTGAGCAATGGTCTCCCCAAAATAATTGGCACTTCAACATCCATTTCACAATCAAGGACTACGAAATCAGCTAGTAGAATAAATTTGTCCACCCTCACCAATACATCTTCTAATATCCCCACATGCTTCTTTATGGAACGATCTGCCATTAGCAACCTCATTGATGTGGGTTTGGTGCTTCTAAGTCCCAACTTCTTGAAAATGATGAGGGGCATTAGATTTATGCTCGTGACAAGATTGCATAGAGCTTTATTAAACACACATATCCCAATTGTATAAGGGATTGTTAAAGCTCCTGGGTCTTCCCTCTTGGGGGAAAGATTTCATCACGCTACAATGGTGCGTCGTCTCCCCGCTACCTGCATCAACCACCTTCATATGTTTCAGCAACTCCTTCATGAATATAGACTATCCAGGCATTTGAAGAAGGGCATCCACCAACGGTATATTAATAGATAATTTACTGAACATGTCAATGAATTTGTTGAACCGATCATCCTTCTTTTTCTTAGCCAATCATTGTGGATAAGGGGGTGGAGCTCTTGTTTCAACTTTGTCATCATTTGAGGCCTTCATGCCTACCTCATCTTTATCAACATGTGAAAGAACTTCATTATCCTTCCACTCACTTTCATCCTCACTCTTTTCACCACTACGTGGTGTTTTTGGCACCTCATCAAATTCCTTTTCCTCATTTGATTTAGGAGAACAACCTCCTTAGGCTTCACTCTCGTATCTCAACCAATTTACCACTCCTAGTAATAATAGCCATGTATTGACTATCTTTCATCAGGTTTGGCATTGTATCACTTGGGAGCATTCCCTTTATTCGGGGATTCATTTGAACAGACAAGTGGTTCATTTGAGCTTCCAAATGCTTAATGGAGGCTGAATGAGAGCTCACCATCTGGTCAAGGTTAGACACCTCCCCTTTCAATTCCTTGATCTCGTTGTCAACTGATTCTACTTTCTTGAGGACTCTTGCTAACATCTCTTCAATTTTGGAGCTACCTGCATCACTCACACCTGGCTGACTTTGGGCATTCTCAGCTTTTGGAGGGGGTACATATGGGTTTGAACTTTGGTGGTAACAGTCTCCCTCTCGATTCTGCTCTCTATTTCCCCATCTTTCATTTCTTTCGGGCCATCCCTGTGCATCACAGTTTTTCCAACCCTGGTTCTCTCTCCTTGGGCGCTAAGGACTTCGATTAGTCCCTTGAAACTCGGGTCAAGAACCCCCATCTGATTTCCCATGTATTGGCATTCCTTATCTTACCTCGGTGGCGACGATTCTCCTTCAAATTGCAATGGACCTTGCATACCTACAACACTCACAACCTTGGGACCTTCCCCACTCACATGTTTGGTCATTAGTTCCAGCTGCGTCATCATTTTAGTGAGATTTTCATCTCGCTCTTCATCTCTTTTCCTCAACTCAGCTGCCAATGCACTAGAACTAATGTCATGTGTAGATACATTTGTGTCTCTCATATGACAGGCCCTATATGTTTTTTTCATTCTGTCCAAGAGGGCTTTACCCAACCCATATGTTTGATCCATAATAGACCCTCCTACTAAATATTTGGCAACAAATTTGTTGATGGAGTCGAGAGCTCGGTAAAAACTCTGAAGAGGCACTCCATCAGGGAGGCCATGGTTAGGACAAAGAGAAACCTTCTTTTTGAACCGTAGCCATGCTTCATGTAATGATTCTCCAGGCTCTTGCCTGAAGTTTGTGATGCTATCCCTCAGCTGCAACATTTTTGATGAAGGGAAGAAACGATCCAAAAAAGCTTCGGTTAATTCTTGCCAAGATGTAATACAACCAGGAGGTAGTTCCTCCAATCACATCATCGCCTCTCCTATTAGGTAAAATGGAAAGAGCCGTAACCTGATAGACTCTTGACTTATGTTTGTTATGTTTAAGGGTTGGCATATCTCCAATAAATTCCTCAAGTTACAATTTGCGTCCTCACATGGTTTTCCCCTAAGTAGTCCTTTTATTTGTAGCAAATGTAGCATTGTACTTGTGACATGGAACACGACATTTCCTACCGTAGGCGGTATGCGAATGGCTCCCACAACTTCGGGCATCACCGGATTATCTTCCTCATGCTCCATATTACCCTCTACTGAGCTATCCCCTGCTTGTGAATGATGACTCATATGACTTTGTCTTAACAAGAACAACAAACTTGATGTCAACACCTACAATGAAAGACTAATTCAAATTAACAATAAACACAAGAATATCAAGCGCTAGTCCCCGGCAACGGCGCTATTTTATATAACGTCCAAAATATATTCTTCGTTACAGAGCATACACGGTCGTTGTATCAAAACAAATATTTCGACAGATGTCGGGGTCAATTCCCACAAGGACTAGTGAATCATATGTACGAGTGTCATTTGGGAAATTGAATTTAGCTTGCACCACTTGAAAATAACAAGGAAATAAACCTTTCAGGGGAGATTGAGATTAACAATAGAGTATAAATTCTTATTTGGCTAATTAAGATAGCAAAATGACCAAGGTTGTTAACAATAATGTGAAAGACTAGAGGTGTGGTGTAGATGATATGCTAACTAAATAGGGTCATGTTAGGTCATCTCATGAGTTCAAGTTGTGTAAATAACCTCAGAAAAGTGGGCATTTGATGTTTTTCGACCTCATAAATACCTCTTGCTAGAGTTCTTTCAGAACACTACACACAATTAAATCAACCCGATCAGATTTGGATTAATAATTGCACTAATTTCTAGCTATTAGCTATTAATTAAGAGTGAGAATGTGATTTTGGCTATTTCCAGCCCAATTTCAGAACCTCACATCCATGTCCACCATTAAATTCTCTCCCAATGCTCAATTATTCTTTTTCAAGAAAAAATCAAGTAAGAACAATTAGACCCACATCAACAACAATGGATCTTCAATTATAGATTGGAAAGAATTTAACAAATTTACACTAATTAAACAATATTGAGATTACTCTAGAAATGTCCAATCTAATTAAGCATTCATCACCACACAACTCTAGTTAATGATTTAGTTACTCATAGTTAAGAAATTCAAAAGCATATTTAACAATAGACTCATTGAATTCAATAAGAGGAGTAGCAAAATCAAATTCAACAAAAAGTCTTCAACAATGGTAATACCTTGCTACGGAGGAAGAAGAAGAAGAAAAAGAAAATAATTTTTTACAATTTACACCAATAGAATTCTTACTTTCTTCTTCTGCAAAGAGAATGTTCTCAAAAAGATAAAAGTTAAGATCTAATGGGTACAAAGTACTTCTCTCTAGAATATATCCAAAAGTAGGGTATCCAATTCTCTCTTTTTTCATGCTGGACATTTTTACCCCTGATCAGTGTTCTGGCACTTGCGGGAGTATCAGCGTTCACCGGTTACATTTCGTGAACCACCAGCCATAATTAATTTTACCTTTAGTGAGTTCCAGTGACCTTAGGAAATTCCTTCAGCGTTTCGCCGATCTCCACCCATGCGCTGCTGATTCTTCTCTTTGATCCAGCAAGTTCAGGTGTCATTCGGCTAATGGGCCAGGGAGTCGCTGGTTAATGTTCGCGTTCACCGGTAGCTATAATTACTAGAGGCAGTGTTCATCTATTTTTACCAGCGTTTCACCGGTCTTCTTCGGTGGAGCGTCGATTTTCATCCGACTTCCTTCTTTTTATCCTATTTCTTGCTCTTTTCTTCACATTAGACATTTGTACACAACAAAGGAAAAAAGGGCATAAAATCCACATAAACAACTCGAAAAGTTTAATATATAGAAAGTTTGGAAAATAAGTCAAATCTCTAATTTCCGAAATCGTCTTAGCTAAACCTATAGAATTCCACTTTTTTTTTCTTTTTCCTTGCTACTAGGCAAGAACTCAGCTTAAGAGCCTAATGAGTTGGTAAATTTCCAACTCATCAAGTCACAGGTGCAGTCTCCATATAAATTAGGTTGATATGGGTGCGGGCATACGTTGTATTTATGTTTGTCGGGGAAGGTAGTTCTTGGGCGGGTGATATGTATTGAGAAACGGTTGGAGCTTGTGTATTTGGTTATATATATGGTGGATATTGATGATATTGAGGTGTAGTATGATGGGTATCTTGAGGTGGAATAGTGGGTTGGGATTCCATAGGGAGGCTTGCGGGTGCTTTTGAAGTGGAGGTATTGGCTTGAACCTCGAATGAAGCTGCCGGGTTGTTTAAACTGCGAACCTGAGCTAATTCTTCTTGAAGCTCAAAAGTTGTTTACTCGAGTCTCATTATCACTTCGTTATAACCTATAGGACAGCCCTCTTTAGAATTCTCTCTTTTATTTCTAGATATACTGTTACCACTCTTCTCTGTGGTGTTGTTGTGTTCATCCATTTTGTTCTTCCCTCTTTTGTTGCGGCTAAGAACGGGAGGAGGAGAAGAAGGAGCCTCTTTGGAACTTATGTAGTAGGCCAGATTGTACAGATCAACCTTTGAAAGAGGGAAACAATAAGACAAACAACAAGAAAAGTCAAAGTTAGTAAGAGAGGTTAGAAATCATGCTACTTAAAGTAAATACTGAATAAATAAATAAACACGTTGACACATTTCCTAATTTTGGAGCCTCTTTTGTGCCAGAGGTAGGCCTAACAAATTTGAGAGAGAAGCATGCAATTAAGTATCATCATTTTTCTCCCAAACTAAACCCAAAAGGAAATAAAACTTTTTTTAAGATGGAATTGTTGCAAATACAAGAAAATGACTAAAGAAAAGAGTATTAAACATAATCTTGAACACTTCATCGTCGAGGTTTGCTTTCTATGGGTTCTTTAGTACTTTTATCAAAACGATGATGACTAGACAGGAGATAAGCAAGTGCTCGATTATCTTCCAAGGCTCCCCCACTTAGACATTCTTCCCCATGTTTGTTGAATATGTTGCGCATTTCTTGTATCCTTTCTTCTAAACCTAAAGCATGATCTTTCTAATATTCCAATTCTTTATCCAATTCAGCTATCTCTTTGGCGTTATCCTCATGCAATTGCTGATGAATAGTCTCAGAATCTTGAACCTTTCTTTTGATACACCGGTAGAGAGTCCATGTTTGAGCTTCTTTATCCTCCACATGTTTTCCTCATTTAACACTTGATATCACAGAACCATCCCAATCGTCATGTAACTACTCAATATACCCTGTTATGTAGCCTGCCTGATATCGGTCTGCCTCTATGCTATTCTCATCAAGGTAGATCTTTCTATTCCATGCTTTTGCAATGTCTAGAGCGTGCAGAACAAAATTGTCCTTGTAATCTACTTGGTATGCATCCATGTTTGTAACCCTGGATATTATTTGCATCCTTCCTTCCTGGCACATTGTCTGCATTGGAGAATACAGTTGAAGACCGCGGAGTCCTATCAAAACCAAATAGTATCAAGACTTGGTATATATTACGAAGTTAGATCTCGAAAACCAATCAAACATTCATTGTATAGAGTCTTCCGTCAAATCACTCAACATTTGACCCCACTTTTCTACCTTATTAGGCCTTTTGATTGGTTTAACGCCCATAGTGACCCTGTAATGATGAGTAGCAATATAATCAGTTTCTGTAGGTCGAGGTGTGGTTAGTTTCCACGCACCTTCGGAAGGTGCTCAATAATCGAAAGCTGAAGTAGCAAATTACATCCTTCAAAATATTTTAACCCATTTTTGCATTTTCCCAAGGCTCGATAGATGTCAACCACAATCATTGGGACGATTGTACAGGGTCCCTTGCCAACATCTTTGCACAAGGCATGAGCGACTGAAATAAGACGAATATTGATGTCTTCTTCAGCTCCTCGTGGGAAGACCACCAATCCTAGAAAGTAAACAATAAATGCAAATATTCTCTTGCTGGTCCACGAACTCGGATCGGGACTCTCTATTTTGTAAATCTCACAAGCCAAACTGTGACCAAACCTATCGAATAGATAAGTTCCCGGCATCCTTTCCTTCATTACATAGCCACCATATGGCTACCTTGCAACCCCAATTTGTCACGCACATCTTCTAAGGTAACACATTTTTGTATGATCATCTCAACTTTCTTCCATTTTCTGTTCCTCCATAGTAGGCTCACGTTTCCTATATATCCTCCAATTTCTTCCAATAACGGTCTCATCTCAACGTTACCAAATCTGAAAACAACCCTTATTTCATCCCAAAATATGGTGGCAGCTTCGATAAGTTCTCGATACGGAGTAACTTGCATGAGAGAAGATAAGTGTCCCAACACTTTCCTTACTTCATTCAGACCATATTCACCCAAATCAATCCACCAAGACTTCATTCCCACGTGCATGCACCAGACCATGCTAAATCTCGGATAGGATGTAGGTGGACTCATTGTACCTGCATCACAAAAAGGTTAAACTAATCTACCCACCCAGGAGCAAAATGACATTACTTGAACATGTTTTCTCTCAAAATGCACATAATTTATGAGGTGTATTTTCTCGGGGTTGAAAACCCCTTAAGACTCAAGGCAAGGTTTCACTATTAATCTTGACGCGCCATGGGCGTCGCGATTTTCTAGGTTTAATATGATGTGTATTTCTTAGTAAAGGCGTACATGATCAAGATAAAAGAATAAGAGTGAGTATGACACAGTTCCCCTAAGAGAACAACTTGAGAGTGAGGAAGCTCGGGACTGTTGACGCACCGCTGATCGATCGAATCATAAGGCATTCCTCAAAGGGTGTTTTAATAGTGAACAACCGTGAAACCACACAACCGTTACCAAGTGTGTGATAATGAGAGGTTCCCAAGTGGGGAAAATATGAGCGGAATGATAGTTTATACAAAATATTTAGCAATTATACAAGTAATTAAATAATTATTACAAATCACATGCTTAAAGAAATAATATATAGAGAAAGAAAGAAACAAAAGGAAGAAAGTCATTAGTAACTTCATGCTCAAATAAATAATATATGATGAAAGAAAAAATATACAAGTAAGCAAATCAATTATTAGGGAAACAAATAAATGGGAAAAAAGGAAAGAGATTAAGCATGGTAGGTTAACTAGTTAAGGAAGCAAATGAATAACATAAGGAAAAAATTTAAACATGTAAAAAGAAACAAAATAAAGGTAAAGAAAAATATATAGACCTTTTATAACAGGACATGAAAGGAAAATAGTCACTTACCTAAAAGATTTTTTTTGAACTCAAAAATTAAATAAAATCCCACATAAAAATGAACACATTGTGGTTAGAACCTAAGTAATCTCCAGCAGAGTCGTCATGCTGTCGCGCCCTATTTTTCTCGTGAAAAGCGGGTCAGGACATGTGACAACTCTTGAAGGATTATTAAGAGAGAAGAGTCGTCACCTAATGAATTAATGTGCATTAGGGCACCATTCTATACTAAAAGTCTATTTAACTAGCCTAGGTTTCCAAAGTCGGATAAGGGTTCAAGTCGTCAGAAAAGGAAAGTGTTAGGCACCTTTCGAGGTCTACAAATGCGGGTCTCTTCCGGATTTATTAATATGCGGAGATTAACTAGTGAGCAAAATAGAGTTGATTTTAACTTATGTAATTTAAATTTAAACTAAGTATAAAAAATGTGAATATTATGTAATTAAAATAACGAATTCTCAAACAAGCGAGAAAAAAGAAGTTTGGAGCGATATGTACTAAAAGAAAATATTATTATTATTATAAAACTTTTTATAACNATTATTATTATTATAAAACTTTTTATAACATATAAATAATTGATAAAAATACCACGATTAATAAATAGGTAAATCATGTAAAATTAATTTCAGTAATTCATAAAATAAATTAGGAACTTATGAAAGCAAAGAATGAGATAACACAAATAAAAAAATTAAAGGATTGGACCGAGCCTCAGAGAGACGCTGGGAATGAGGTCAAACTTAGTTCTGCATTTAAAGGGGGGTTATTTTATCCTAAAGGGATCACCCCATGCAACTAAAATAATACTTCACAATCGTTTAGATTGTTCGTATTATTCAGCGACACAGACTATCATCTCGCGACTACCCACCTAGTTAATTAGTAATCAATCCTAAAGCGCTCTAATGAAATGAGAACTAACGTCCTAGCAAATACCTACCCGTCCTAATCCTAATGTCCAAGAGGCGATGGATTACTAATTTGGATTTTTAGGTCCAAAACATACTTAGGACTATTAAAGGTTATAAACGTCAAACAAACAGATAATAATTTTAAAAAAAATAGAAAATATGGGTTTCAAATAGGCCTCAATCTTATAAGTATGATTTCTAAATATGAGAGTAAATCCTACGAGCATGATTTCTAATGCGATATCAAATTTAAGTGCACATAACATACTCCTATTAGACAGGATTTCTATATGAATTCATCATTGAATAAACAGACAACAAACACATTTTAAGAAACTTGAATAACCTTACTTAAACTAATTTAGTGTCCATGTATGAAAAGAATATTGTAAGCATGATATTTATTTAATGGTGAGTAGTTTTATAATGCAAAACCTATGATTTTTAATTTGTGACTAACCGTATTATGAAATATTCTCCACGGACGAATTCTTTAACAAGACATCATCAGATTCACATGCTTTCCAATATAATTAATATGCTAATTACAGACTAATTCGATATGATATAACACGTTATCATATAATATTTATTAACGAGATGATTATTGAAATAAATAGAATGTTATGACAACCAACTAATGACAAACTGTTTGAAACCTTATAGTTTATATGATGATCTTATTATTTAGATATAAGTCCTATAATCATGTTTCCTAAGTGTTGACGTCCTATAAACATGCTTTCTATGTGAGATCCCTAATTAGCAATCAAAGAAAACATACAATCCCCGCCCCTAGAAACCCCTTTCACTATTATCAGTGTTATTATAATTATTACTAATTGAAGAAAATAAATTAACAATTACAAGAGTAACATTAAATTAAAGAAAAATCCACAGCCCTTCATGCCCGGGCGACTCTTCATTCTGATTTAAGAAGAACCTGTTAAACAAGTGATGTGACAAAATATGCACGTACAAATATACATTTTCAGACTCCAGAAGACACACCTTGTTTAATTGAACATTTTATAAAGGCATAATTTTAAACGTACAAACATGCTAATTATGAAATTCAGACACATTATAAGACATATAGAACACACACAAATATATAAAGAGTTCTCATTTATTATAACATGATGCAAGTAACAAAGTTCATACATTGTATTATTTAAATTAGCATAGGCAAGTAAACTGATCGGTTAATTAGTAATGAATATAATATCGTATTTCTGGTAAACAAAGCAGCAAATACCAGTAGTTTTAAAAGAGGCTTCTCCAACAAATGAGACCCGAACCTCAACACATCAAGATCACAAGAACCTTGTGGATTCCAAGTAGTATTGTGTTGAGGCGGAATGGAAGAGTTATAGAATTAATAAAGAGGAGTGAAGAACAAAGAATTGCTTATGAAAAAATAATTTTTTGGGTTGAATAGCAGTATCCGAATGAAATAAAAAGAAGCAGAGGGCTGCTTAAATAATAGAGGAATAGGATCAACTAAGAAAATTATAAGAAAGGGAAGTATTGAATATAATCAATTAAGGGGGTCATTTCCTTAACTAACATAATTGAATCAAATCAGCGTAAAATTTATTTCTATTTCCTTAAAGACCAACATGCCGAATCAATTAAAGAAGGAAAACAAATCAATCACCTAGTCCTGCGAGATTCTAATAATATTTTACTCTAACAATTAGAAACTACAAATAGTCTTAATTAATTAAGAAAATGAAGAGTGAATTATGGACATCCCTTTTAAACGAAAGGGTAAACTACCATTCATATTACAGGTTTATCATTTTTAACATGTAACACCTTTGATCATAAAATTAGACTAAAAAGAAAAATATATATTGGTCAAGACTATTAGTTCATTAGTATTATAATAATTCAACAACACAAACAAAATTGGTCATGATTTCATATTAGATTTAACAATGGCCACAATATTTTCCTTAAAGGGTAATTCAATCAATTAGGTGTAAACATCTCAACTTACCATATATGGTGATTTGTCAAAAATTATCTACTTTGTTAAGGGAGGGAAAGAGACTAAACGATTCAATCAAAAGGAAAGAATCTTCTTAATTAACAAAATCAAGTTAAAAATACATAAGAATTAATCCAACTTCACCATATGTAGCAAACCCTAAATTACCAATAAAATAAATAAATAAAAGAAAGAATAAGTTGATGGAAATCTTAAATTAAGACAAATTAGATGATAACAAGTTGTCATTCAATATACAAATAAATAAATAATGAATTACCATAATTATATATATAGCACAATTGTATTGACTGAGCAAGAAAGTTAGGAATTATAATTACAGTAATCAGATCAAACCCAAAATAACATAGTCAGACTAATTAGAATAAAAAATTGAACCAAAATTTTTTTCACAAATAAGTAAATATTAAATTATTCTATATTCTGCGAACGAATCCTACACTACCATATTTAGTATAATTTACAT
>JACEIK010000383.1:414440-437449 GCA_018107945.1 Datura stramonium | reverse complement strand
GGTTACTGGAAATTATGAAATGATAGTGAAATAAACCGAAGTGGGAGGCTTTTATTCTTGGGACTTATAAGTCGCATTCCTGGAATGCGATTTATAAGTCCATTTGTCAAATGCGACGCGCCGACTTGGCGCTTGTCCGGTCTTTCCCTGGGCCTTTTCCTAGCATGTATGGCATTCAAAAATTCTTAACCAACATGCGAGTAGGTCATCTACCTGTCGAGAATTTATGGGGTGTAACACAAAAGGTAAGTTTATATCCTATCTTCGGGCGAAAAAGTTAATAGCAAAGGGTTGTATCTACCATATTATCAGGGTTTAGGATGTGCAAGCAAAATCCCCGACCCTCTAGTCTATCCCAGTTGTTAATGCGTTATCGGATGTGTTTCCAGATGAACTTTTCGGAATTCCCCCAGAGCGGGAAATAGACTTCTCTATAGATTTGCTACCAGGTACTCAGCCTATATCTATTCCCCCGTATTGAATGTCCCTTGCTGAATTAAAAGAATTAAAAGAAAAGTTGAAAGATTTGTTGGATAAAGGCTTTATCATACCCAGTACATCACCATGGGGTGCACCAGTCCTGTTTGTGAGAAAGAAGGATGGTTCTCTACACGTGTGCATAAATTACCGACAACTAAATAAGGTTACTGTTAAGAATAAGTATCCCCTTCCAAGAATAGATGATTTGTTTGATCAGCTGCAGGGAGCGAAATGTTTTTGTAAAATTGACTTGAGATCCGGGTACCACCAGGTTCGAGTTCGGGAAAAAGACATCCCGAAGACAGCTTTCAGGACCAGGTATGGCCATTTTGAGTTCTTGGTTATGTCTTTTGGGTTGACAAACGCGCCAGCAGTGCTCATGGACCTAATGAATAGTGTCTTCAGGTTGTATTTGGATTTGTTTGTAATAGTGTTTATTGATGATATTCTAGTCTACTCCCGCTCAGAAGCTGAACATAGAGATCATTTACGGATAGTACTCCAGATCCTCAGAGAACGCCAGTTATATGCAAAATTTTCTAAATGTGAGTTCTGGTTGAATTTGTAGCTTTCTTGGACCACGTTGTATCAAAGGATGGTATTCAGGTCAATTCACAGAAAAATTCAGGCAGTGAAAACATGGCCTAGGCCTATGACTCCAATAGAGGTTCGCAGTTTCTTGGGGTTAGCTGAATATTACAGAAGGTTCATGGAAGGGTTTTCTACTCTGTCAGCACCATTGACTAAATTGACTCAAAAAGCAGCCAAGTTTCAGTGGACCAAAGCCTGCAAGTAGAGTTTCCAGGAATTGAAAAACAGATTGACCTCAGCACCAATGTTAGCTTTTTCGGAAGGTTCAGAGGGTTATGTCGTGTATTGTGATGCTTCAGGTGTTGGGTTAGGATATGTCCTGATGCAACATGGTAAGGTAATTGCTTATGCTTCGAGGTAGTTGAGGAAACATGAAAAGAACTATCCCACTCATGATCTAGATTTAGCTGCAGTAATACACGCCTTAAAGATGTGGAGGCATTACTTGTATGGGGTGCATGTGGATATTTTTACTGACCATAAAAGTCTTCAGTACATTTTCACACAGAAAGAGCTGAATTTGCGACAACGTTGTTGGTTAGAATTGTTGAAGGATTACGATGTGAACATCTTATATCACCCAGGGAAAGATAATATTGTGGCGGATGCTCTTAGTCGTCGATCTATGGGCAGTTTGGCATACCTGAGGCCAAAACAGTGGGAAATGGCCCTAGAATTGCATCCGCTAGCCAGTTTAGCAGTTCGAGTGGTTGATACAGGGGATAGTGGATCCATAATACAGAATACAACAGTGTCGTCCCTAGTAGTAAAGGTAAAGGAGCAACAATATGAAGATTCTTATTTAGCAGAGCTCAGAGATAGAGTTCAGCAGGGTGAAGTATCATCTTTTGAGGTAGCCGGGGATAGAGTTTTGAGGTACAAAGGTCGCCTCTGCGTCCCAGATGTAGCAGGACTCCGCCAGTAGATTATGGTAGAGGTACACTATTCTCGTTATTCTCTTCACCCAGGTTCAACGAAGACATACCATGACATAGAAGAGATATATTGGTGGCCTGGAATGAAGAAAGGTGTAGCTGAATTTGTAGCATAGTGTCCAAATTGTCAACAGGTAAAAGCTGAGCATCAGAAACCCAAAAGCCTAACTAAGGAGATAGATATACCTATGTGGAAATGGGAGTCAGTTAATATGGATTTCGTGACAGGACTACCCCGTACCAGGCGTAAATTTGATTCCATCTGGGTGATTGTTGATAGGTTAACAAAGTCAGCTCATTTTCTACCAGTCAGGACCATTTTCTCAGCCGAGGACTATGCCGAGTTGTACATTAGAGAAGTAGTCAGATTACATGGTGTCCGAGTATCTATTATTTCTGATAGAGGAGCACAATTTACAGCTAGATTCTGGCAGTTGTTTCAGAAAGGTTTGGGAACACAGGTGAATTTGAGTACAACATTCCATCCTCAAAGAGATGGGCAGGCATAATGCACAATTCAGATGCTTGAAGATATGCTACGAGCATGCGTGCTAGACATTAGGGGTAGCTAGGATGGACATTTACCCCTCATTGAATTTGCTTATAATAATAGTTATCATTTGGTAATTCAGATGGCACAGTACGAGGCTTTATATGGGTGAAAGTGTAGGTCCCCAGTTGGTTGGTTTGAAGTAGGAGAATCAGAGTTAATTGGACCAGACATGATCCACCAATCAGAGGAAAAAGTAAAGCTTATTAGAGAACATTTTTTGATAGCTTATGCCGATATGCGGCGTAGAAACCTGGAATTCAATGTAGACGACAGGGTGTTTCTGAAAGTCTCACCCATGAAGGGCGTAATGAGGTTTGGAAGGAAGGGAAAGCTTAGCCCAAGGTTTATTGGACTGTATCGAGTCCATAGGAGAATAGGTCAGGTGGCATATGAGTTAGATTTACCTTTAGAGTTGGAGACCCGGTCTTTCATGCATCGATGTTACAGAAGTGTATAGGGGATCCATCCCGTGTCGTGCCAGTTGAGGATATCCAGGTCACTGAGGAATTAGCCTACGAAGAGGTTCCTATAGCCATATTAGATCGGCGAGTTTGCAGGTTGAGAACCAAAGATGTTGCCTCCATTAAAGTATTGTGGAGAAACAGAAATAAATAAGAACTGACCTGAAAAGCTAAGGATGACATGAGATCTAGATATCCTCAACAGTTCCAGGATTAGTTCAGATTATACAGTTAAGGTAAGGTCGTTGATTTAGCTATTGTTTATGATTCATGTCATTGATACTGTTCAGTTGACTGCCATTCTGTTGTACGAGAGTTACTATAGTTTCATGTGATATACCTGTATTGGACTTTTCTACGTTTTAGGGTTTTCCAGTAGTCCATATTACAAGTGAGACTCTGCTGAAATTTTTTCAGAATAATAGTTTGAAGAGTTAAACTTCTAGGAGTCGAAGTAGACATTCGAGGATGAATGTTCCTAAGAGAGGAGGATATTACACCCCGTAAAAGTTAGCAACTCATAAGCGTACGCGTGGAATTCTGATAAATAAAGAGTATACGATGCGTGTAGGAAAACCCAAAAGTCGGGTCGAACAAGACCAGGCTTTAAGGGCCAGCGCGACGCGCCAGCACCCTGGCACCCTGGGCAGCGCCGGCGTGCCATCCCTATTGGTGCCTTGAGAGGCGTGGTGTGCCAAGAGAACTCCACAATGGAGGCGCGGTGCGGCACTAGGGTGTCGCGATGGCCGGCATGAAGCGCCCCTTGTCCACCGCCCACATATATATAAGAGTCCTTAGTTCATTTTGTGATCATTTCCAACATAAGTCATGGACAGAGAGAGTGTGAGACGAGGGAATTCAATGTTTTTTGTACGATTACGCTATCAAACGCTGTATAAACTCTGATTAACTTTAGGTATTGAATTATAATCCTGCAGGAAACTTTACTATGGAGTTAGTTTACCGAAAAATGCCCGGTGAATCGGAACTCCGCCGAGTAAAAGTTCTCAGAATTGCTTCAAACTGATTTCTATGTGATTACAGGCTTTGAGTAAGCATTTCTCTCTTCTGAACTCTCGGGAAATTATACGTTTTCGGTTGTATTTTGTCAAGTTGAATTGTAGTTGATATTATTATTAAAATTTATTATTTTCATCGAATTGAGTACTGAAACTAGTCTCGTTCTCCCAATAATACGATTACAGTTACGAAGGGCTGTTGAATACAGGTTGGAACTCGCCGATTAAATAGAAAATCGGCACTTGAGGTATGTAAGGCTATACTTTCAGCAAGTTATATTCGTCGTAAAGTTAGTACGACCTGTATGTCTATAGTACTTCAGAGTAAACCTATTGGGGTCAGCTGTTGTAAACTGAATTAAGTCTATAGTGATGAAATAGTAAATCTTGTCCAAGTTAGCCTAGCTAGAATGGCCTTACCCCAATGTTGAGTAGTTAGCCTTTATCCCATATTGAGTTCCACTTACTGAGGCCGCGAGGGCCATATTGAGTTTCATTTACTAAGACTGTGAGGGCCATATTGAGTTCCATTTACTGAGGCCGCGAGGGCCATATTGAGTTCCAATTACTGAGGCTGCGAGAGCCATATTGAGTTCCATTTACTGAGGTCGCGAGGGCCATATTGAGTTTCATTTTCTAAGGCCGCGAGGGCCACACAGAGTTTCATTTATTGAGGCCGCGAGGGCCATACAGAGTTTCATTTATTGAGGCCGAGAGGGCCATACATAGTTTCATCTATTGAGGTCGCGAGGGCCATATTGAGATACATAAGATTGAGTTCGCGAGGGCCATAATGAGTTCCATCAGATTGAGGCCACGGGGGCTACCTCGAGTTATAGTTTATTTAAAACCCTTAGTTGCTAGGTAAGTGGAGGGGATCTTGTTTGTACTTGCTGGGGCTTATGGGGGCCCAGGTAGGTTTTTTGGTGTTGTTTATACCTTCCACGATTATGGGGGCCCAGTTAGGTTCTTGTTTGCATATATATACTTGTTGTTTAGGTAACTCAGATGGTACAGGTATTGCAAGTTAAATCCTTACTCTCTCTCTTTTGATTACTACAGATTTACTAGCTTTCAGTCAAGTTATTACCTTTCTGCCTTACATATTCGGTACATATTGTACTGATGCCCACTCCGGCGCTGCATTACTTGCTTGCAGGTGCAGATAGACGCGGTTCAGAATGTTCCTAGCCTTAAGCTGAGGTCAGCAGTTTGTTCACTCCTTCCCTCCGGAGTTGAAAGTTAGACGAGGTTTTCTTTTGATGTACAGTTTTGGGTAGGTCGGGGCCCTGTCCCGACTATTATATCACTCCTAGAGGCTTGCAGACTGTTGTACATTCCCTGTGGTTAGTTGCGGTTGGCCGTGTGGGGCCTGTGTATTCTTGATTTCCTGTGATGGTCGTGTGGGCCTTGTTTAGCTGTTAGTCAGCGTCCTTGTCGGCCACAGTTTAGTTTAGTGCTTGATTTACATTTCAGTCATAACTATACATCATGGTGGTATCATCGACCCGCATAGGTTCCCTATTATTGTGATGTTGTGGTTAGCTGTCTTCTTTTACAGGTGGACTTGTCGGCTGGGGGATGTATTTATAGCCGAGATATAGCTCGTTGGTTTCTTGAATTGAGCATTAATTTGTACCAATAGTGCACCAGTCCAGTTAGGCTAGTTCAGACCCAGCATGGCATTAGGTGTCATTCATGCCTCCCAAGATGGGGCGTGACAAAAATAATCTGTATGACTGCTAGTAAGCACACCCCGTGCACCTGTATCTAATCAGAGGATACTGGTAGTGATCATAATCTCTGACAGTCTAAACCAGATAGGGAGAGATATGGAGTGGCCTAACAATACTCTGAATGTCCTGCTCGGGCAACTATAACTCATAAGCAACTGTAGGATCACAGACGACCAATTACCTAGTTCTTTTTCTTAGAACGACTATAGGGTTGCTACTGACCGAACATGCTTTTGAGCGGTCGGCCCCTAATCCTCCACAGGCAGCTTACTGACATTCTTAGCTTGAGGGTAATACCGTGCTAACATGGTTCTATTCCTTTAGACATTAACTTGGTCAGTTCAGATCTTATATGACTTTCCTGGAAAACCCTAACTTTGTAGATAAATTTATATGGATTTATCCACTCATGGCAATCGGTCTCTGAGTATCTTATTGGAGCAGGCTGCGGCGTAGGCCCTGCCTCTAACGGTTAGTAAGGTCCCCTTCCTTAGGGTACCCTCGGGTCTATTTGACCCGAACGACTGGGATGGCTTCCTGGGCGGCCTTTATGACAAATACTAAATCAACTGGAACTGATAGTCACTGGTAGTAGCTAACTAAATGGTAGGCTGTCACTCAGTTCACTAGATAACCCTAGTGCCACTGACTTTAAAGTATGGCCATCATATCTAAATTTCTAGCCCTGGGGTGTGAGGGTACGCCAATGGCCTCTGGATGTGCTTTACTAACAAAACGGGCGCCCGAGTAATAGCTATACCACCTAGTTGCACCTATGTTGTTCAACGTACTGACTCAGGCCCCATGGCTATCCACAAGCTTCTAAGGTCTAGGCCTGACAATAAAACATCCCACTCTACTAATACAATGAATTGGAGAACAGCGGAGTTTCTATGATGCTTCTAGCGTATGTCACACTTAACATGCTCCTTCTCGACAAGGGATACTACGGTACGATCCATATATGTTTTCTGGCAGCTAACCACAACATATATATGTTCATGCTCTACAGAAAATAGCTAACCACAATATATCTAACGCAATCTACTGATAGAAACTACTTGCAACATATGGGACCATTATTTCCATTCAAGAACGTAAGTCATATCACTATATGACGAGAATAACTTGCAGAAGGAATAAGCCTTAACATACCTTGAATGCTGATTTCTGATTTAATTGGTGAGCTTCAACTTGTAATCAGCAGCTTGCTCTCCAACTGTAACCTTCAGGCTGAGATAATAGGACTAATTTCAATATAAAATTGAGGAACAATAATGACTTTTGATAATTATATCAATTATAACTCAAGTTCGAATAACTCGACCAGAAACTTGTAATTTTCTAAGAGTTCAGAAGGGGGAGTGCTTATCTAATGCTTGTGACCATTTAGGAATCAATTTGGAGAAATTCTGATCAATTTTCCAGGCGTATTTTGAGAAAATAACTTCGTAGGAATTCTCCCTACAGGCTTAGAACTTGATACCTGAAGTTAATTTGGGTTTGAACGGCGTTTGGCAGCGTAATCAGAAGAAAAACCCAAGAGATTTGCGTCCCTTTTAACTTCTGGCCGAGGGGTTCTGTATCAAATGAGGGGAAACTAAACTAAGGGATTATGAATACTTTCCTAGGAAGTGGATTGGGGGCGCCTCGCACCAGCCATTGCGGCAACGCAGTGCCCCGCCGTGCCCCTTAAGGCGCCAGCAAGCCTGGCGTGCCACACTAGCCAGTGCACTACTGGCTAGCGCGTCGTGCTGGCTCTGTGCGCGCTGGTCCTGTCCGACCCTACTTCCGAGGCTTTTTCTATATGTGTCACGCTCTCTTTATTCATCATAAATTCACACGTATGCCTACTGACCGATGGCATTTTATGGGGTGTAACATCCTCCCCCCCCCCCCAGGAACANCCCCAGGAACATTCGTCCTCGAATGTAAGCTTTAGGCTTAAATGGCTTAACTCTTTTTAACTGTCGCCAAAGAAATTCGGCAGAGTCTCCTCTGTATTGTGGACTATCTGAAAACCTAAAACGCAGGAAAGTCCAACATACGTGCCTCACAGGATTCCATGAACAGTTATTTCCCAAAAAAGAGGTAGCCAACTATACTGTACTGATAACATAAGAGGCAAAGTAACAACTGAACAACAACCTCACCTTAACTGCACAATCTAGGTCAATCCTGGAACAAGTGAGGATATCTAGATCTCATGTCGTCCTCATCTTCCCAGGTCATCTCATTCTTTATTTATGTTCCTCTATAAGACCTTACTAGACTGCAACTGTGATTCTTAGAATGGCCCCTTACGGAATTGTCCATCTAATATAACCATTGTAGCCCCCTTATAGGGTAACTCTTCAGTAGCATAATATTTCCAACTGGGCCAACCTGAGAGAAAATCTCCTATGCGCTTGCATAATATTAATGAACAGATCCTAACCCGAAGGTAACTCTATCTCATAGGCCACTTGGCCAATCTCTCGGAGGGTCTGGTACGGTTTAGTGAGTCTAGGGATGGGCTTTCTTTTCTTTCATATTCCATGACAGCCTTCCTTAGTGAAGTTTCCAGGAATACCCAGTTGTCGCTTTAATCTTTAACTCCCTATGTTATACGATAACCTTGAGCTGCAGATATATCCTTCTTGAAAGGTTTAGCTTTCTTCGTTTGGCTGATGTATTAATATGCCAACTCAACTACCCTTAATTTATCTGCTTCTAGTCATTATTTAGGGGGCCTCCCCTTCCATTCATAGCAGATCTCCGGGTGTCTGAATTGGGTGCTCTGCTTGGCTTTTTATTTGGACACGAGGAGTCGTACTCAGCTTAACATGCATCCCAATATGTTCTAAAAGCCTTTCTAAAACCTAGCTGTGAATCCCTTTGTTAGAAGTTAATAGATGCTGAAACGCCATATAGTCGGAATGTTTCTTTAGTATCAATTCATCGTAGACTTTTAACTAAAACATGATTCTGTCCGACAAGAAATAAGTTAATCTCATTAGCCTTTCAACAATGATCTAATGGGGTCACACCTACGCCTGGTATGAAGTAACCTTGTGACTATATTCGGGCTGACTCCTTCCCGCTTTTGCTTAGGCATGGCTATCTCCTGAATTAGTCTGCTCGGTTCCTACTACCCAGCCTTCCCTGACTGGTCATTGGAGCTTTACGCTATGACTCAACAATATTTTCCCTCTTCCCATGCCATCAGTAGGTCTCTCTTATGCGGTTTCGTTAAACTCTGGGTGGAGGAAGTAACGGACATGATGCACCTTGGCTATAGTCTGCTAACGAAGTTCTGCCACCTTTGGGACGCAGAGTCAACCTCTGGGTCTTATGACTCCACCTCTTATTTTCTCAAAGGCCAATAACTTCCTACTGGGCCTTGTCTCTAGGTTGTACTAGGTTAGAATCTCTATGTCGCCACTCCTTTACCTCCACAACTGGTGATAATATTGCAGCATTCCAGGACACAACCTCACTATCTCTTAACTATCAGTCCGATGCTTATTTCTCGACATTCAGCGGTGGTACCATGTTCTGTCAATTTACTTTTAGCCCGGAGGTAATTCTATTTCCCTCCTGAGTTAAGTACTCATGCTTTTCCTCTTGCTCCCTTAGACTGAGCTCTGGGGTTCGTGCCTTCCACCTCATACTGTCGAAGATATCACTAACCAAGTCTACCGACCTGTATCCTCCTAACCCGCACTCGGGCCCATTTTGTTTGTATGATCTCTTTGTCCTTTGATATAAGAAACTAAGGCCATAACCATTATCTTGCAGGTATGCACTACCTTCATTCGCACACTACGGTGAAATCGGCCTATTTCTAACCTAAACTTTACTATTGCTGGGGGTTCATCACTTATGGACTCTCACATGTACTTGAGTGTTACTGGAAATCTTGTCCGCCCTCCTGGTTTACTACCGTGAGGGTCTAGGTAACTTTGTAAACACTAGGGGTCTTAACCACTTCCTAACCTTTCTTGAAATCAACAATTCTAGCCCTCCTTTACCCTTTATTCTAGGCAACATGGCATTGCTACCTGCGCTTTCTTTTGTAATGAAAGGATAAACTGGGAGGTGGGAAGTAACCCTATCATTCTATACTAGGGCTAGGGTGTGAATTTCAACAACTCTAAAAGTTGAGGGTACAAACCTTGCACGATCCTTTGTATGTTTCAGGTGGTCCAAACTTAGTTGTTGCCCCTATCTAAATCAACATATTTAGTAGGTAAGCCAACTCATATGTATACTACTCTAAGGTACTATTTCAAGGATGAAGAAGGAATCAGGGATGACGCTGACATATTTGTTGCCTTAGGAAGTTCCCGGCGCCTCAGGAAGGTGATGGGATAATGTAAAAGACGTCTACTTCTGTTGTTAGGCTAACCGTCCCCAAACTGTGGCACCTCACTGGTACCTCCTCCTGCTTTTGTAGTTATCTTGCAACTGGATGTAGTCTGTTTTATATCGAACATTATTCTAGACAGCCATAACAATGAAAGCTTAGGGACTCAACCCTATACAACTCTGCTCTATAGCATGATCTGAGAAGAAGGTGGGGTAACCATACTATCATGCCTCATAGCCTCCTGCTTATAGAATGTGTTGCACAACACATTTATAAACAAGACTCTACTACACACGGCTTGCAGAATCCCTAGGATACGACCTGCTCTGATACCAAGTCTGTCACGCCCCACTTTGGGAGGCATGACTGGCACCTAGTGTCACACTGGGATCTGACTGACCTAGCTGGGCTTATGCACGTCGGGTGCATGCCTACAACTCAATTTAATAAAACGAGCTATATCTCGGCTATATCTGTAGCTGTGTCTGAGTCCGATAGACTTCTGATAACTGCACCTTGGGTACCAGGCTCGACGAGGGTGTGATGCCGATACGGCATAGAGCTAGTAGGCCATCCATGGAATGGACTGTAATATGGCCCTTGGGCCTCTGCATTATCTCTGGAGATAGCATATCGCTCCTTGGAGCGACGTCATATAGCCCCTGGCGGGCGACGACACAGCTAGTAACCCTGGGAAGGTCACAAAAGGCTCCTAAGTGAGGGCAACCCCACCCGAGGTGCTATACTAAGGTCTCAATCTAGCCACTCAAAAGGCGTATCTGGCCTTCTGGGCCTAACACGACTACTGCTCAACCCTAGAATAATATGTATAGCTGCTAGTAGGCATACCGCGTGCACCTGTATCTGATCAGAGGATCCTGGTAGTGAATAGGGAGAGATATGGAGTGGCCTAACAATACTCTGAATGCCTTGATCGGGCAACTATAACTCATAAGCAACTGTAGGTGTCGAATATGACCAATTACCTAGTTCTTTTGCTTAGAACGACTGTAGGGCTGCTACTGACCGAACATGCTTTTGAGCGGTCGGCCCGTAATCCTCCACAGGCAGCTTACTGGCATTCTTAGCTTGAGGGTAATACCTTGCTAACATGGTTCTATTCCTTTAGACCTTAACTTTCTTTGTTTAGATATTATATGACTTTCCTGGCAAACCCTAACTTTATAGATAACATTATATGGATTTAGCCACTCACAGCAATCGGTCCCTGAGTATCTTATTGGATCAGGCTGGGGAATAGACCCTGTCTCTAACTGCTAGTAAGGTCCCCTTCCTTAGGGTACCCACAGGTCTATTTGACCCAAACGACTGGGATGGCTTCCTGGGCGACCTTTATGACAAATACTAAATCAACTGGAACTGATAGTCACTGGTAGTAGCTAACTAAATGGTAGGTTGTCACTCAGTTCACTAGATAACCCTAGTGCCACTGACTTTAAAGTATGACCATCCTATCTAAATTTCTATCCCTGGGGTGTGAGGGTACGCCAATGGCCTCTGGGAGTGCTTTACTAACAAAACAGGCACCTGAGTAATAGCTATACCACCTAGTTGCGCCTATGTTGTTCAACGTACTGACTCAGGCCCCATGGCTATCCACAAGCTTCTAAGGTCTAAGTCTGACGATAAATATCCCACTCTACTAACACAATGAATTGGAGAACAGCGGAGCTTCTATGACGCTTCTAGCGTATGTCATACTTAACATGCTCCTTCCCGACAAGGGATACTGTGGTACGATCCATATATGTTTCCTGGAAGCTAACCACAACATATATATATTCATAGTCTACAGACAACAGCTGACCACAACATATCTAATCGCAATCTACTGATAACAACTACTTGCAACTTATGGGACCATTATTTCCATTCAAGAACGTAAGTCATATCACTATACGACGAAAATAACTTGCCGAAGGAATAAGCCTTAACATATCTCGAATGTTTATTTCTAATTTAACTGGCGAGGTTCAACATGTAATCAGCAGCTCTCTCTCCAACTGTAACCTTCAGGCTGAGAGAATAGGACTAATTCAATATAAAATTCGGAGAACAACAATAACTTTCGATAACTATATCAATTATAACTCAACTTCGAATAACTCAGTTGGAAACCTATAATTTTTTGAGAGTTCAGAAGGGAGAAGTGCTTACCTAATGTTTGTGACCGTTTAGAAATCAATTTGGAGCAATTCTGATAACTTCTACTTGGCGGAGTTCCCATTTGTCGGGTGTATTTCGAGAAAATAACTCCGTAGAAATGCTCCCTGCAGGCTTAGAACTTGATACCTGAAGTTAATTTGAGTTTGGACGGCATTTGGCAACGTAATCGGAAGAAAAACCAAAGAGATTTGCATCACTTTTCACTTCTGGCCTAGGGGTTCTCTATCAAATGAGGGGAAATTAAACTAAGGGTCTATATATACTTGCCTAGGCGGTGGACTAGTGGCACCTCATGCCAGCCATCATGGCAACCCAGTGCCGCGTCGCGCCCCTCAAGGCGGCAGCAGACCTGGCACGTTGCGCTAACCAGTGAGCTACTGGTTGGCGCATCGCGCTAGCTCTGTGCGCGCTGGTACCATCCGACCCTTCTTCTGAGGGTTTTTCTATACGCATCACGCTCTCTTTATTCATCACAAATTCACGCATATGCCTACTAACCGATGGCATTTTAGGGGTGTAACATTTAGTCCTTATTTTAGTATTTCCCAATAAATCCCATCGTTTATTAGTGTATTTATCCTTTCTTTGGATATTAATTCATGGATGGAACTGGATGATTTTCTGGATTTAAATCCTATTGGCTTTGAGTAAACTAATTTTGTGATAAAAATTCATATTTGGCCTCAAGGGCTCGGGGTTGAGTTTTTAGTTGACTTTTTTGGACCGATTAATTCATATATCAATATAGGATTCTATGGACTCTTACGCTCATGTAAATTATGTATTTGAATAAATTGAGATTGTTTGGAGGCTTTAAAGAAGGGCAAGGCCGTGAGTTTTAGGACTTTGAACCTGAGAAAAGTTGAGACTTTCTAGACTCTAATTAGAGTATGTTTTAGTGCGTTAAATAATTTATAATTGTAAGGGTAATGGGATCCCATACTCGTGAGGTGACGAGCACTTGTGAATGTACCGGTCCATGCCTTTTGGTATTAATGATTTGTGTGACTGATTGGTGTTATCGATTTGTTCTGAAGCATGTTTTAGTTTAAATGAAAGATAGTTATCGTCATTAACTGATTGTGCAAACATTACTCCAAATATCTGTTATACTATATGGATGAGTTGCTTTGATGTAATTATCTTAATAAAGTATATGTCGTGTGTGCATATGAATTTTGTTCTCCTATACGATATCTCATACATATTACTCTTGATGATTGATATGGTTATGCCTGAGGGAAAATGGTTCCGGGTGGAGTAATGTAAATTTGAGGGACAATAGTTTCGAGCGAGTGTTGATTATAAGTTGAGAGTATGTTGAGACTGCCTGCACTTGCATGTGGAGATCATTTCTGCTGGGTATGTGGATCTCGCAAGTCCCCCATGGGTCACGAATACTTACTATAGGAGTGTGTGTATACTAGTTGCATTGGTCATTACAATTTATTCATTATTTTCTAATCTTGTTCAGGTTGTTGAGCATATTATTGAGTCCTGAGTTGAATCATGCTATTTGTTCTAGTTGTTTACTTCTAAGATTTAGCTAAATTATGGAGTACTCTCTTGTTTTCTTTTGAGTTTATATATTAATATCGGTTGAGGATAACACCAGTTAAAGTTAGAAGTAAGTGCTTTCAAGGATCAGCCCTCGCTATTACTTCAAGTTAGGGTCAATCAATGATCTTTGTTCAATACATGTTGATTCTCGTACTCATACTACAGTACAGTTGTTGAACCCTTTTTGTGTGCAGAATCTGACCTATGTACTAGTGAGCACGTGAACTCATTAATCATGGAGGTTGTTAGTTAAAGCATTTGGGGTGAGCTATTTGGCTAATCCACAACACCGAACTCCACTCTTTCTTTATTATTTATGTCTTTTCATTTTGACACAATTGTATTGTGACTCATTCCACTATATATTGGGATTTAGAAGCACTTGTGCTTGTTACATAAGATCTCGGAGTGTTCTTTTAGATTCACATGTTTATAAGAGTAACACTCAACTTATGGCTTCCATATGGTTCTCATTTTACTTTCCATTCATTAATAGATTATATGTTTAAATTGACTTAAGATTTGCCTACTAGGTTAGGAATAGGTGCCAATACGACTAATTAATATTTGGGTCGTGATAATTTGTGAACAATGTAACACAATAAACAACATGATAATAGCACCAAAGCTTTGGTCCACTTGACAAAACTTGTGACCAAGGAAAAATTTGTCCCATTTGAAGAACTTGTGGATAATTTAACAAAATAAGTAGAATGAAGATAGTACCGTATTTTGTCCCACCTGACGAAATTTCGAACAAGCATAACATTTTCATTCTTCCGAGAGTAGCACCCAGGCTACTTTTGCAAAACTTCCTTAAACAGGAATAGATGTAAAACTGTGGCATCAGATCCTATTTGGGCACATTGCCACGTTCCACCATCCATGGAAAATCTTTATGTTGGTGGATAGTTAAGTTTGAATTAACAAAATGCATGATAGTGATGATTTATTAGTCTAGAGATTGGCATTAACTGAAAAGGCCAACAAATCAATAATACTTGAGAATTGAACCGGAGACATTTGCAACCACAAGCTAAGTCTCCTTTGACTTAGGCTGCATGCTATTTTTACACTAAAAGAGTTGTCACTCAATGCTTCCTCAGCAGCTTCAAAAAAGAGATGTTCTAAAGCTGTGTAAATGACTTTGAATGTATTTAAGTTTTGACAATGGGAGGAGGAGATTATTAAGCAGTGGCAAGCCAACAGATAGCAAATTCTTTACGAGTTACGACAATGAGTAGGAAATGCAATACTATTATATGGAAAATGTACTTGCGGAGTAACTTTTTCCTAGAAATTGAAGGTGTTGAATATAGGAATACGCAGCGAAAGCAAATAATCAGGATCATACTTCCATGTAATATAGACAACACATAAACATAGATTTTAATCAAACATAAAATTGATACTTATCTCTTGAAGCGTGACCACGAATCAAACCTCTTGAAGTTATTGCACAAATCGTCCAATGCGTTCTCTGGGTCTACGATATTCTGCTATAGCCTCAAAAATCTCCTAGTAGGGAATACTTATGTAGGCAGGTACTGCTTCTCAGAAAGGTCATATTCCATGGAGGAAGAGGGTCCTATCTATAACCATGTTTTAGGGTGTAAAATCCTAGTCCCAAAACGTATAGAATTCTTTCTCTCCAATTAATTGTACACGTTTTTGGGTTATAACCAAACCCAAAACATGTTCATTTTTCTTCTAAAATATCAGTTTATTTTTACCAAAATCTGTAGGATTTTACTGCTTCTGGAAAATCGATTTCTTTCTTTCCAAATTCATTAATTAATTAGGCATAGAAGGTACCACAAATTTAATTAGTGAGACTTTCAATTATCGTATTAATTCGCAAAATGAATGAATTAACCTACCATGATAAATTACATACTTATTTCATTAAAAACCCGTACTTCCACTCCTTGGTATAATTTTAAAATTGTTCATTAAATCTTATTTAATTCCCCATGTTAAGATTACAGATATCAATCAATCGAATTAAATTTTTGACTGTTTAATTCATTGATTAATTTAATCCTTTATTTATACGCTTAACTTATTTCATCTGATGGATACAAAATCTATACGCAAGGTTTTCACATAAAAACTTCAAACAGCCATAAAGGGGTATAATCAATCTCAAGATCGAGATATGAATTCCATCAACTAATTATTATTTCATAAATGTCATTTGTTATCATCCAACCTATCAAAAATATTTTAATTCACAAGTTTTACCCTTTTGATAGATCAAGATAACAAACAAATTACATTGATCATAATAATTATATCAAGATTAAGATTATAAGTACATTTAATGCTCTAGAGAAATTGTTTCATAAAATTTAGAACACAAACAATTATCTCTCTTTGGTTCGTTCATTACACACGAAGTGTACTAGCACAAGACGACGATTCCTATAATCAAGAATAAATTATCTTTAATCTTGTTCTACAATCATATCGATAGATTTGTCCAATTCTTTTCATCTTAGATTGTGAACATATATAAATTTTATACTTATAATAACCAACTGTTTAATCTTTCGTGTACAAGCTAAACTCTACACACTAAATCATCTAATATATAAGTAAACGACACATCGACAAATATATGATCTCTTTAAATTTTTTATTAAAATTGAATAAATAATTATTCTATAATAAATACTATATCTAAACACATGGTTAATAGTATATATCACAACAATCTCCTACTTAGACTTTTAACCATGATAATTGTTAAAATATACCATATCTAAACACATGATTAATGATATATACTCCAATAATTTCTCACTTAGACTCTTAGCATGCATTTAACTTTTATAGACATTGTTTTAAACACGACTATCAAAAAATTTAGCCAATAAGCTCTTTGCAAAAAGAATTTGCCAAGTTATTTTTTAATGCAACTTTGCCTAATAATAATTCATCGTAACTGATAGGTTTTGTACTAGTATCTTCAGGGATTCTGTCATGAAACTCTTCTAAGAGTATACACCGAACCGATTTAGATTATTCTTGAGTCTTAATATTTGTTTTCATTACCTTCAGTATTGAAATATTAACGACCTCATATAGTGTTATTTTCTCAACATCACTCCCACTACTTTGAGGTAGTGAATTTTCTTACGTCCATCAATGTTTCTCCCGCTACTTAAATGCAATAGAAAGTCAATTTTGACTTCTCAATTAGATGTTCTTGAACTTCTAAATTTTTCAGATGACTCATTTGTTATTTCTTTGCTTAGTTCATGTAGAACTAGTTTACTTTTAGGAACATAGTTTATTAAATGGTTCTTTTCTAGAAATTTGGCATTTGTATTAACAATTATATTATTTTCTTTAAGATAATAAAATAAGCATCCTTTCATTTTCTTTGGATATCCAATAAACATTCACACATTCATTCTTAATTTCAACTTATAATTATCTGTTTTTTCTTTTAATATATGTGCTAGACAACTCCATATACGAAAATGTCATAGAATGGGCTTATGTCCAATACATTGTTCTATAAGTGTCAAAGGTACTGACTTGGAAGGAATTAAATTAAGAATATAATTTGAGTTTTTAAGAAATATTCCAAGATGAAAAAAGCAAAAACGAATAAGTTAATCATTAATCTTATCATCTCCATAAGAACCCTATTTCTTTCCTCTTCTACAAAACTATGGAGACTACCTAATGTAGACAGTTGCATCGCAATCTCTCTATCTGATAAGTGATTAATAAACTCTCCAAAGAGGTACTCGCCACTATGATCAGATTGCAGTGACTTAATATATTTTTCATGACACTTTTTTATCCGCCTTAAATACCTTGACTATTTCAAAGCATTCAAATTTACAGAACATCAAATAAATATATTCATATCCTGAGTAATCTTCTGTGAGTGAGACAGAATACTCAAAATCACCTCTTTCCTAGATGTTCATTTGATCATACAAATCGAAATGGATTAATTTAAACTTATCTCTAGCTTTATTTTCTTTTAAAGGGAATATATTTTAGTTCATTTTTTCCTTCTAAACAGGACTCAAAAGTTGGTAGTATCTTCACTTTCAATGAACCTTTCAGTCCATCCTTTAACCAACCTCGAAGTCCTATCCAAAATAATTAACTTAAAAGCTAGTGGACCAGATAAGTTTTATTCAATATTAAGGAATATTTCTTATGGGACAGATTAATACTATTCAGTTCAAGAGAGATACTAATGATAAAGAGTCCACGCATTTATATACCATTTATATACTACAAGGATAAAAGTTTATCAAATTCAATAACACAAAAGTCTTAAGAAGAATAAACAAACCGAATATCCATCTCTAAATTGTTTAGAAACTAAAATTAAATTCTTTCTAACAAAAGGTACATATACAATGCATTCTCAGAAACTAATGTCCTATCTTCGACAAAAACAAAAATTATATTCTAGTAAGTGGACTGTATAAAGTCTATTTAGAATTTTAGATATAACATATTAAATAGATTATAATAAGTTAATAGCCTCGAATAATTAAATTGACCGTATTTATCAATATATATACATACATGTATCTTAATAGTAAATTTCTATGGAAAACCCATGCATGGTATATAAATTATGCAAGTTAATACAATTCAAAAAGGAAAAAAAACGACTCAAATGGAGTTGTAAATTGTTACTTTTAATCAATTGTATATAATTATTGAACACTAGTTCCATTGATCCAACATATAACTCAGACGGAGAGTTAATACAAATTATCAACTAGTGATTTTACCTAGTGACAATCCATAATAAATTTATCCAATATGGAGAAAGACCTAAAGTCAATGCGTAAATTTATTATCTCACTTTCCATATGAATTAATATTGATCACCACTTTATGTGTCTGTGTTAATATTTTAAAACTGACCCAGCATATAAAATCGAATGAAGAGTAAAAATATTCTATCAATTACTAGAAATTTTACCTAGTGAACTTGTAATAAATTTATCCGATATGAAAAAATACTTAAAGACAATGTGTACATTTATTATCTCGCTTGTAATTAATAGTGGATACCATAGAGATAATTTCTATTACCACTTGATCATCACCAATTATACATGGTGCATTGACAATATTAATGACTTAAATAAATAAATCACTTGATGAAAGCTCTTTGTCAATCATAATTCTTAATGAATAATATTATTTCACATGAAAATAAAATAAAAATCTTCAATGATCCCAAATAAAAAGATTACTTTAGCAGAAATTATTTATTAATCATGAATTCTTATTCAAATAATATAACATGCATGTGAAATAAATTAAAGTAATGTATTATTGAATATTAAAATTCAAAACATACCCACACATATATATCTATGCATCTTGAATGGTAAATTTCGATGGGAAAAGAAACTATTCATGCAACATATGTGACATCAGATTATTCACTCTAATAAATTAAAAATTAAAGTTAACTCAGATGGAGAGTATATTATCAATTTAAGCCAAGTGAATATTATTAGTACTATCCTTAGTTCTATTGATCCAACATGTAACTCAGATGGAGAGTTAATACAAGTTATCAACAACAAGAGACTAAAAACACAGTAGTTGACCATAATGAGTCTATCTGACAGGGAAGAAGAACAATGTCAGCATGCAAACTCATTTCATTACTGTTATATATCAATGGACACCAGAGAGACTGAATCCTACCACTATTGGTTGAAAGAAAATAGTTTTTTCTTAATTTTTAATTTTTCAAACAATGAAAAAACATTCAAAACACCATCTAAATGATTCCAAACAACCAAAATTTACGTGATTCATTGCATTGCAGTGAGTATCGCTTACTGGGTCATTTCTGATGAACCTTCTAAATTTCAGATCAATCAAAGTTCTTAAAATTTTCGATCTCCAAATCTATGTCCAAATTCGAAAAACGACCAATTCAGGAGATTTAATAGAAAAATAATTTAATCTATATTCTTATCATATATCAATTCATGTGTAATCATATTTCAGATTTAAATAAATAAATCGACATAAAGAATAGTGTTTTCATATTTTAATCAAATTTATAATCCAACAAACTACCTAAAACCTAGCTAAAACGACCTTGGTATGCTAAAAATGGCACCTCTCACCGCAAGCAGTGAGTATTGTTCACCAGATCATTTGTTATGGACCCATCAAATTTCAGGTCAATCAAAGATCACTAAATTCATGACTGTTAAACTATGAACAAATCTAAAAATAACTGTTTTAGGTATAGTTAAGGATTAAAATAATTTGATCCAGATCTCCATTCTCCTGTTATAATTATTTAATGAGCATAAAACATACATTATGTCACTTCTTTGGCTAAGACACAACACTTTCTTACGACAAATTGTCCTCTCGATTAATAACCTGAGAATCCAAGATATTTTTTTCTCTTTTTGAGTAAAAACCCGATATTTATTCTCATGAATTAATTAAGTGTTACTATCATCTTAAGGTAAATCTCTATTCAAATAAATAAACATTTACCACCAGTATTCACTTATTCAGAACAACTTATACATGATAAAATGAAGACATTCTAATGAATCAAATAAATAGATCACTTTTAAATATCCTATTTATTAATCATAATTCTCAATTTATGTATTGATATGATCTCACATGTATAAAACTTAAGAATTTTTCAAATATTTCACATAAATAATCCACTTCAATCATAATTATTCATTAATCATTAAATTCTGAATTTATACCTGATGTGATGTGGGTTTATAATACGTTCGACGCTTAAAACGTAGAAAAGATGCATGGTCTTAGGTTGTTTATATAGATATGAAGTTGTTTTACCTTGTTTTCAGGAAAATCATATTTTGGAGTTGAATTTTGAAAAAGAAGAGGAGAAAGTGTAGAAAATGGGCCAAGTACAGTTCTCAGTACGAGCCATATTTTGCACTCGTGATAAAATTCAGAGGAGCTGCATAAGTGATTGGCCAAGTATGACACTTGGTACGAGCCATACCAAGGAGTCGTAGAAAGATTCAGAAGACCTGCACTTGTCAACGCTCCTAGTATGAGTGAAAGATACTAGTCGTGATGACAACATACGACTCGTACCAAGGAGCTGTGGCGAACTCCAGAGAAAATGTAAGTTGACAGATCTCAGGGTAAGAGAAGATCCTACGACTCGTAATATCTATGAACGGACCATACCTAAAGGCTCGTGGAAAATTTTAAAGGATGCCAGACTTCACAAGAAACAGACCATGACAGGCAATGTACGACTTGTAGTCACATTGTACGAGTCGTACCAGCTCCCAGAACTTAGAAGATTTCAAGACTGTCTGGCATAGTTCAAAGAAAAGCCACAACTCATAGCTTCATGCTACGACTTATAGGACCTGGTGACAACAGTTTTAGTAGTTTTCCTGTTAATTTAGGAAAGGTTTTCAATTATTTGTATAAATACTTTTTAGGTTATTTTCTTTAAGGGACTGATTCTTTGGAGTTGTATTCGTGATTCTTGAGTTGTCCAACCTTCTTGGAGACCAATTACATGAAATTCTAGGAGAATTTATTCATTGTTCTTGAATTGTCCAAAGTTGAATTGTGAAATAATCAATTGGGTTTTTATTCAATTATCATTGTAAGTTGTTAATTATATTTTCTTCCTTAAAATATAATTCTTTTCTTGCAATCATGAATAGATAAAACCTCCACAACTAGAATTGTGTAAACCATGGTGAATTAACTAACAAGGGTTAATGTAAGGTGATTCTAAACCAATACGCATGCTTGTAGTGTGAGGATTGTCATAACTTATGGCTATCCGCTGTTAAATGACTTCACTTAATAGAGTCCTAAGGGCAGTCTCTTTGAGAAGGGGCCATATTAGTTTTATTAGTTGCCCCAGAGAAAAGAGTAAGTATTGGCTATTGGCATGTCCGAGCTATGATCAGTTGAGGCAGGTAAGGTTTGCCTAGCTTACTTAGTAAAGGATTCCTTTCTTTAGTTTAGAGGTCATGGATCGATTCTGAGTAGTTCACTTGTATACCCATATTTTCTGAGTTTACGTTCTGATCTAGCAAATCAACTTTTTAGATGAGTTTCTTAGTTTTTGGACAGGACAGGTGGGAACCAGGAGGTAATACGTTTGTTGAAGCAATCGGGCACATGCGTGTATACTAGCTTACTAGCTATAACTGTTACTGTGTATTCTGGATACCTTTCCATTTCATCATAAATATTTCTTAACGATGCGCAACGTTAGGACTAGCCTGAATTCACTACTTTCTTGAACCTAGAGAGGTAGAAATTAGGAAAAGAGAAGAAAAACAAAGCCTTCAGCTTTAAGTTTTATTGAATAACTTGAACTACAGTTGCATGATAATTAATTTGGAATAATTGATAATGGTTAATGTGAAAACACTCAAGAGGCCTAATCCAGTGATTGAGTATAATCATCCAATAGGGATGAATCAGTCATTTGGATGAATCTATGTTATCAATTCTGCAGGCTAAATATTGGGATAGATCACTAGTTTAATAATCCGAAGTTATTATGAATTCATGGGGAACACTTCTCTAGTTAATTGCATAAATTTGATCACAACCACAATCTACTACTTTCTTACTTGATTCTTTATTTAAAACCCCCCATTAGAGAATAACTATATTAAAAGAATAAATACAAGCGTTATTTTATACACTGACCATATTTCATGTCGGATCGATCCCAACCTAGTTGGGTTTTTTTATTGACAACGCCTACGTCATACTTTTACAGAGGTGTGATTTGAGCGTTATCAATACCATATTTATATGTACGAGAGAATGTAAGAAAAATAAGATTTCCATATAATTCAACACAAACAGAGAGTAATTGTAAAAATTTCACTCAGATGTTTTCAAGCAAATAATAGCACCTTTCTTCTTTTTACCAATTGAACAAATTAAAATTCCACTTTGTAATTGAAAACTAAGGCTCTTGTGCCTTATGCACAGCCATCATTTTCATTATGCTTTCACCCGGCATAAGAAACTAGCATCGATGACAAAAAATGAAAACCACGAGCAACTGATCTTTGCCAATTTTGAAAAAAAATAATTTACACTCTTATCAAATATAAGATCATAATAT
>JACEIK010000383.1:398279-414394 GCA_018107945.1 Datura stramonium | reverse complement strand
AGATGTAAGCGTGGCTCTAATGTTAATTATTGAAATATAGGTATATGCAGTGGAAGAAAATAATCAGGATCGTGCTTGCATGTAATAAAGATAACACATAAACACAGATCTTAATCAAACATAAAATCGATACTTATCTCTTAGAGCGTGACCGCGAGTCAAACCTCTTGAAGCTATTGCACAAATCATCTAATACGTTCTTCAGGTTTGCAATCTTCTGCTATTGCACAAATCTTCCAATATGTTCTCCAAGTAGTGCTTCTCAAAAAGGTCATATTCCATGGAGGAAGAGAGTCCTATTTATAACCACATTTTAGGGTATAAAACTATAGTCCCAAAACGTATAAGATTCTTTCTCTTCTGGTAATTGTACACATTTTTGGATTATAACCAAACCTAAAACATGAAACAAAGCAAGAAAAACTTGTGGAAATTTTCTGCGTCATATTGATTCACTGAGTACAAAAAATATACTAGTTACATAGGACTAAACTGTATATAATAAAATAATCTAATAAACCCTACTAGATGTATTTGTACAACTATATTTTTCTAGAAGGATCTGAATACAAAAATAAAATTGCTAACTTATGTGCATATTGCGTATTTATGTAATTGGGCTCTGTGCATTGTAGTCCAGTATTATTGTTGCATCGGCCCAAGTCTGAAACCCAAAGTATTGAGTTGCTTTGTCTTCTTCTTGTTCTGATTTCACCATTGAGGTGGATGATTTGTTATTTATCTTCTTCATCCCATTATTCTTTATCTTCTTCATCCTAACATCCCCCCTCAAGGTGGAGGGGAGTGTCATGACCCCCAACTTGCCAAGTATCTCTTTGTGAGTTGCCCCAGGTAAAGATTTTGTAAAGAGATCCACCAATTGTTAACGAGAAGGAATAAATGAAAGTGAAATCAACCCAAATAAGAACTATTGGTTCACAAAATGACGGTCTAAATCAACATGTTTTTCGCATTCATGAAAGACTAAGTTTCGAGCTATGTGGATGGATGCCTGACTGTTTGAATGAAGTGGAATAGGTAAAAGAATGGGTGCTAATAGATCCTCAAGGTGTCAGATTAACCAAGTCAACTCAGCAGTAACCCATCTCATGGACCAATATTCGACCTCGGCAGATGAGAAAGAGATCAAGATTTGTTTCTTCGATTTTCATGAAATCGGAGCTCCACCCATAGTTATGAAGAAGCCACTCACATATCTGCGAGAATCTTTGCAAGTAGCCCAGTCTGCGCAAAATGGAAGAAAAGAGAATGATGGATCGAAAGACAACAAAATTTCTTGTCTAGGATCTGAGCTTAGGTGCTTTAGAACTCGAAGAGTAGCAGAATAATGGGTTAGAAAAGGTTTTTGCATGTATGGACTGAGGCTAAGAACTGCAAAGCAAAGATCTAGATGAGTGTGTTTTAAGTAATTTAATTCCATCACCAAGTTATGGTAAACAACGGGGTTTTCCATAGGAGGACCATCATCAGCTTATAGCTTGGAATAAGGATCTAGTAGTGAGGAAACTAGAGGCAAATGGGATACATCAAACTCCTCCAATAAATTCAAGGTAAATTTTCTCTGTCTAACAATGAATCCTTGCTTTTCTCGTAATATTTCAAGTCCAAGAAAATAGTGAATCTATCCCAAATCCTTGACTTTGAATTTGAAATTAAGAAATGCTCTGATGTCTTCTTTCTCTTTGTGATCATTCCTTGTCAAAAGCATGTCATCCACATAGACTGCAATAATAGAAATGAGATCTCCAGATTGCTTAAAAACTAAAGAGTAGTCATCTAAGGATGAAGAATAGCCTTTGAAACTCAGAGCCCCTACTAGTCTAGCATATCATTGGCGTGAAGCCTGCTTTAGCCCATATAGAGACTTTCGTAGAAGACACACATGCTTAGGACTAGGGGGTGTAAGACTTGCAGGAAACTTCATGAAAACTTCTTTCTGCGGGTCGCCATGAAGAAATGCATTGTTGACATCCAACTGTGAGACATTCCAACCTTTCTTTGCTGCAACTATGAACAAACACTTAATGGTAGTTATCTTTACTACAGGTGAGAAGGTTTCATTATAATATATACCTTCTCTTTGGATATCCCCGTTCACCACGAGCCTAGCTTTTAGTGGTTCCACACTTCCATCTGAGTGGTGCTTCACTTTGTAGACCCATTTACAAGGTAAAGTCTTCTTTCCTTATGGTAAGGGAACCACATCCCATGAATGATTGTCCTGTAGGGCAGAAATCTTGGATTCCATTGCTTTGACCCATCCTGAGTGTTGTGAAGTTTTATTGAAACTGCTTGGTTTCGTAAGGTAAGAAATAGAATGCATCACAAGATGATTATCAAGAGATAATGAGTTGAAATAAAGAGTACTAGGCTTTTTTGTTTGAACAGAACAAGCCTTGTACAAATCGGTAAAAATTATACTGTTACAAATATAGTCCTTCAAATACTCAGGTCTAGTGGAATTCTTTCTGTTCTTCTGGGTGGAAGAGTTCTTGTAGTGTCAACAGGGGGGAGTCATCTGTTGAAGAATTAGGAGGATGACAGGAAGGACTATCTATAGAATTAGGACATGGTTTTGTAGGTGGTGATTTAGATTGAGAAGTCGGTAGATTTTCATCAAATTGGTTTGAAATGGTAGATAAAATAGGCAATGATGGGGTAGGAGAAACAACAAAAGGATATTGATCTTCATAAAACTTGACATCTCTGGATTTAATAACTCTTTTGGTGTCCAGTTCCAACAATTTGTAACCTTTCTGTTGAAGTAGATAACCAATGAAAGCATAAGCTTTAGCTCTGGGTTCAAACTTTCCTCTCTCTTGACATAAAGTGGAAGCATAACATAAACAACCAAAATTCCTCAAGTAAAGATAATTTGGTGCTTGTCCAAATAATATCTCATAGGGTCTTCGCTTTGAGAACCTTGGAAGGCAACCTATTAATGAGATTTATAACAGTCAAAATGCATTTTCCCTAGTAAGAGATGGGGATGCGAGACTGAAACATCAGTCCTCTAGCAATCTCCAACAAATGTCTGTGCTTCCTCTCCACAACCCCATTTTGTTGAGAGGTAGCAACATAAGATACTTGATGTATAATTCCTGCTAATTGAAGAAAAGCATCTTCCTCTGAACCCCTTCCCAATTCTAAGGCATTATCAGACCTTATCATCTTTACCTTTACATTAAACGGTATTTCCACTATAGATAGAAAGCTCTTAAGAATAGGAAAAGCATTAATTTTAGCACTTAACAGGAAAGTCCAAGTGCCTCTACTATAGTCATCTACTATGGTAAGAAAATATTTTAAACCATTATATGTGCTAGATTTATAGGATCTCCATATGTCAATGTGAATTAGATAAAAAATTCTCTTAGTTTTTATGGAACTGATGGGAAAGGGGAGCCTAGTCTCTTTAGCTTGATGGAAAATATCACAAGCAGAATTGAAATTTGAAGGACAATGAAGGAAACCAAATTGTTTCATTGCTGAAAATGGGAGATGTCCCAACCTTACATGCCAAAGCTTTACATCAGAAATAACACTAACATAAACAAGAACGGAATTAAAACTAGACTCTTGACTGGAATTCCTCCCTCTTGGAAATGAAAATACATTCTTATGAAAATTAGATTTAGACTTAGCACTGCTGGTATCTAGTAGCTAGAATCCTTCTCTTACTTCACCAAAAGCTTGAGGGCTCTTCACTAAAGGGCTCCGCAAAAGACAACCACTAGGTGAAGCAAGATATCATAATTGAATTGGACACATAACTTATGGACAGACAATAAGTTATAACTAAAATTTAGAACAAGAATGACATTAGTCAAGATGACTCCTAGAAGAAGGAGAATAGTCCCTGTATGAGTAACACAAACCTTAAAAGAATTAGGCAGACTAATTTCCAAAGATACAAGGAGAGGGGTTAAAGACATGAAAGAACTAGGATCATAAGACATATGTTTAGATTCTCCTGAACGAATTATCCAGGTATCAGACTTTAAATTAGCAAAATTACATTCTGAGTATTTCAGAATAGTACCAGCAACAACATTCACATTAATTTATGAATTTCCTAATTCTTTTTGCTTTGACTGTTTGTACAGATTCATCGTTTCTGAAATCTATTCTTTGCTATATTATTGTGTGAAATTGGTCATGTCATTACAAGGACTGTTCATGTCTTCATACCCTTCCTGATTGATAATTGCATTTTCCTTTATTATTCCCTGAGAATTCTTTGGGTTCGTGAATTAAAAATCATCAGAAAAACCAATGATCCTATAGCAATCCTTCAGAATGCGTCTTGTTTTCCCATAATATGTACAAGTAACATTAGGATCATATTTCTTCTTTCCTTTGAACTTCTGTTGTCCCTTTCCAAATTTTTGAAACTGATTTGCACCTTTGGGTGGTTAATTTCTAAATTTCTGAGCATTTTTTCCTTGTCTAGTAGCCATAAAAGAAGCAAAGTCTGCTAAAAGTTATGTGGTTGCATGTTTTCCTTGTCTAGCAGCCATGAAGGAAACAAAGTTATTATTGGTTTGTCCATTAATATAAACCTCTCTTTGATTTTCATCTTGCAACAAAAGAGAGTAGGCAAGGTCCAAGCTTGGAAGAGGGTTCATCATGATGATGTTCCCTCTTGCCTGAGCATAGGCATCATTCAAACGCATCAAGAATTGAATCACCTTCTGATCTTCCAAGGACTTACTTATTCTTGCCTTACCTTCACAGACACAAACATAACTACAACATGTGGTTAAGTTGAGTGAATCTAGTTCATCCCACAAATGCTTAAGTTTGGTAAAATAGCTTGCAATCACTGTTGTCTTGTATTGATCCTGAGAGTTCCTTTTGCAGGTGATACAATTTTGCATTGTTGGATTCTTCAAAACTCCGTTCCATGCTATCCCATACTTTTTTGGTTGTCTTGGAGTATATGACACTATCTCCTATATCCTTTGATAGTGCGTTCAAGATCTAGGCTATAACCATATCATTATAACAATGCCATTGCTCAAAATCTGGAGCAGTGACATCTGAAACTTTACAGGTTCCATTGATAAAATCAAGTTTCTTCTTTGTTGAAAGGGCTATGAGGATTGACCTCCTCCATCCAGGGTATCCTCTTCCATCAAAAACAAACTTAACTAAGTTCATCCCTGGTGAATCTGAGGGATTGAGGTGATAAGGATGACTGCCATCAATGGTGGCAGTCTTACTTCCAGCATTGGTAGCCGTGGTCTGTGTGATCTCTTCTGCCATTACAGGTCATGGAGAAGAGGGTGAATATTTAATGTTGATTAGATTGAGCTATTGCTCTGATATCATGAAAGGAAGCAAGAAAAACGTTGTGAAATTTTTTTGTGTCTTATTGATTCACTGAATACAAAATGTATACTAGTTACATAGGACTAAATTGTACATAATAAAATAATCTAATAAACCTTACTAGTTGTATTTGTACAACTATATTTTTCTAGAAGGATCTGAATACAAAAATAAAATTGCTGACTTATGAGCATATTGTGTATTTCTGTAATTGGGCTTTTTGCATTGTAGTTCAGTATTGTTGTTGCATCTGCCTAAGTCTGAAACCCAAAGTGTTGAGTTGCTTTGTCTTCTTCTTGTTCTGATTTCACCATTCAGGTGGACGATTTGTTCTTTATCTTCTTCATCCCATTGTTCTTTATCTTCTTCATCTCAACAAAACATGTACAACTTTTCTTCTACAAGACCAGTTTATTTTTACCAAAATCTTATAGGACTTTACTGCTTCTAGAAAATTAGTTTCTTCTTTTTCAAGTTCATTAATTAATCAGGCATAGCAGGGACCACAAATTTAATTACTGAGGCTTTCAATTATGGTATTAATTCGCAAAATGAATGAATTAACCTACCATGATAAATTACGGATTATTCCATTAATGACCCGAAATTGCACTCCTCGATATAATTTCAAAATCGTTGATTAAATTTTATTTAACTTGCCATGTTAAGATTACAGATACCAATCAACCGAATTAAATTTCTGATTATTTAATTCATTGACTAATTTAATTTTTTATTCATAGGCTTAACTTATTTCATGTGACGGATACAAAATTCACCTATAGGTTTTTTACATGAAAACTTGTAAGCAACCATAAAGTGGTCTCATCAATCTCAAGGTCGAGACATGGATTCCATGAACTAATTATTATTTCACAAATGTTATTTGTCATCATCCAAACTATTGGGAACATTTTAACTCACAAAAGAGTTTCACCCTTTTAATAGATCAAGAAAACAAATAAATTACATTAATCATAATAATTATATCAAGATTAAGAGTACAAGTACATTTAATAATCTAGAGAAGTTGTTTAATAAAATTGAAAACACAAACAATCATCCCTCTTTGGTCCATTCAATACATACAAAGTGTACTAGCATTAGAAGTTGAAATGCAGTCATTCCCATAATTAAGAATAAATTATCTTTAATCTTGTGCTACAATCGTGCCGATGGATTTGTCAAATCTTCATCTTAAATTGTAAACATATATAAACTTTATACTTATAAGAACCGACGTTTTAATCTTTCGTGTATAAGTTACACTCTATACACTAAATCATCTACTATATAAGTAAAGGGCACATCGACAAANTATTTAAATTTTTTATTAAAACTGAATAAATAATTATTCTATAATAAATACTATATCTAAATACATGATTAATAGTATATATCCCAGGAATTGATAGGCCTGCACACTTTAAAACCACTTATACACGGATTGGTAATGGTTTTATAAACACACCATATTTGCCAGAAACTATTAGGATCTGAGAGGTAGCACGAGCTACATCACCCATGCTATGTACAAGACTATGGACAAGGAAGAGGCCAGTTCCACCACACGACACATACTAATCAGCCACTACTTAAAACTGCTTACCTTTTGTACAGAATTGAAAAACCTAATCATGTTGTCATAAATATCTGTTTTTGCCCTTATACTCAGGAGGAAGTCAATATGACCATATTCCTCAATATATAGCAGATCTGGCTTGGATTTCAACTCCTTTAATGTATGTTGGACATCGATGACATCTGCTAACGCGTCATTGCCCCCATAACCCATCCACAATGGCAGTGAAGTGGGAATCTGGCTGATATCAAATACTGGGGGCTTTGGTTGGTTATAGCGCATGAGATTTCTCCACATTCCATAATCATACATAGCAAAACTCCCTTTACGGATCACTGCAAAATTTTGGTTCAGGAATATAAGGAGCAAGAATGATAATATGAGCAGTTAACCTACTCGTGAATGCACTCAAAGTAGCAAAGGTTATAACAACATTAACATGTTTGGCGAAAGGAGGTAAAACAGTGCCCAAGAGGAGGAAAGTCCTCACTTAAACCTTGTTCAGGAGACATTAACAAAGAAAAAAACTGAAGATACCTGATTCAAGATATTGAAATGAATAGGGAATAGGAGACAAACCCCAAACTATTGATTTAGTGGTCGAAGTTCTAGATTTAAACTAGATCTGAATCCAGCCTTGTCACCCTAACCCAGGGGCCAAACTTACTATTCCCCATCCCACTTGAAAAAAGAAAATAATAATGGCATACTATATTTTGCATAATCTGAAAGTATGTACATACTCTGGAAGAGATGATGCAAGTTCTTCGAGGATGATGGGTGAGGTTCATATTCAAGATAGAAATCAATCCGTGAATCATTGAAGCAACAATTCTTGCCTGCATGAATATTGATCATCGAGAAAGTATGGAAAGACGTAGTACAGTTCATACTTTATGAGATAGTCTAGTGCCTCAATTAGAAGACAGGTAAAAAATATAACGCAACCCATACTGCTATCGATAGCGATAAAAAATATCAATGATGAATAAAATAATGAATCTAAATTAACGTGAACTAAATATGACAAAAGCAAGGACATTTTTTCTACTTTGAGATGAAATATTTTGATAATGAATTCCATGACCAAGCCCAATAGGTCATATAAAAAACCAACCTGCTATATAAGGATAAGTCAATATGCTATGCATGAAGTAGAACATGACTATCAAGTACTTAAAGCAAACTTGCCTAAAATTAGTTGTTTTTCAACCACCATAAACAATATAGCTAGGCAGAAAACTTGAAAATGCTTAAGAACAATCTCTCAATCCTTGTGTAGTTAAGAAACAGCATTATATTACTTCCAACTATTCCTATTGCCATTGATTTCCGGACACTACTCAGAATAAAGTTGCCTAATTATGTTACATCAACTAAATAGTTGCCTAATATAGCTAAATACCTATTGACCTTAATTTTATTATAGTTGCTAAAAATAGGAGTAGAGATCCAACGTACTGAATCCAATCTAGAATTATTGCTTTTCCAAGGCTAGTCATATATTACCAATGGAATTCTCTAGTGCGAATGGCAGTTAAAACTTTAAGCAGCAAAAGTTCACATAGAAATGACTTGGAGGCTGACTTCTAAGATGTTTCTAGGATCTAACTTCTCTTAAACTGGCCAATTCTTGCTTAAGATAGCCAAACCATACTAGATATTAAAAGAAAAGGATAGTCGAACCATTCTATACCAGCAATTGACCAGTTCCAAGCTTATGATGGGAAGTTAGAATCAGAAAAATAGTCATTTCACCAAACTGCAGAGAAAATAGAGCAAACAAATGTCTCTGTAAGATGCTAGTGCCAAAAAGATGGAGGAACCAACCAAATTCTTTTTGACATCAATAGGCTAAACCTAATCCTTCACATCCAGCTTAAGAAGTACAATAGAGAACTAGTGCGGAACAAGTAGGAAATGCCTAGAAAGTGAGGATGTACAATGAAAAAGAACCTGTAATAGCACTAAGCCAGATGTCACAGTGAATATGCCCGTCGCACATCATATCCATGATTTGAGTCCCCATATTACTGCAAATATTATAAGAAGCGTCAAGACTTTCAAGAAGGGCATAGAAGATCATAAGAATACTGGATAAGGAAGTGAAAGGTTTTGCAGAACCTTTTGAAATTAAGTTGATGGATGCCCAATGCAAGAATTATCTAATCCATAGCATAAAATTTGTCAGAGTATTTTTGAAGTCATATATATATAGTGAGACTAACATGGCGAGACACTGTTTCATCACCTCATCAAGATGCATTTTGACTAATCTAAGCACAAAATCTGAGGTGATATGATCTAAATATGATATAGGACAAAGGAGTGCTGCAGCTTTGACCATCTCCACAATATCTGGCTTAGTAAAAGCAGCAAGAGACATGATTGTTCCCTGAATATAAAATGAGGAAAAAAAACATAAGATGCTATGGCAATGAGAGAAAACCTTATAGTTACATAAGACATAGATGCTATGAAACAATCACCTGTGAATGTCCTATAACAAAAATTTTTTCTTTTGTGATCGAGTTTACGTATCGAATCATTTCTGCAAGATCATAAAGAGCCAACTCTTCCCAGCTCCAGTCCCAAAATTCCTAAGACATTCAATAGAGGACGTAAGACACTTCCATTACAAGCAGTTGTGTATATTTGGTAACTAGCACATCATCAGGAACTGCATATGTGATTTCTGCAAGAAATTATACTTTTTATAAGGACAAAGAAATGCACGATATCTCTGGCAGAAACTAGCACATCCTCTGTCCAATATGAGATATATTGGTTAAGCATGAAAAAGAGTTCACCAGCATAGCCAACATCATGGGTAGAAGTATATTAAACTGACTCAAAAAGAAGAAAAACTATACCATATGTCTTAGCTTATCTATGGAAATTTAATGTGGAAAGAAGAATATCATCATAGTTTCAACTTTCAAACTGAGTTGTTGAGTCAACTTGAGTTCTTAAAAACTTGAGTACCATATGCAAATTAGTATTCTATGCAAATTGTTGATGATTTTGGACTAGTTTACATACTAAAAGAGCATGATTTATATAGGCATCTTTGAAGTTTATATCTTAACTTCTACATGCTGTGTATTGTGTTATTTCTCTCTGCTCCTTATTCTGAATATATGATACATGATATTGTTGCGGAGTGTGATATGGAGATTTTGGGAGGTCATGTGAGCCCGATATGACACAGTGAAGGGGACTATTGAGTCTGAGATCATTGATAAGATCAATATGTATGATGAGATGGTGCTAGCATCATACTGGCTGTTGGTAATACTAGTTCATGCACAGTTGGGGTTGTCACTAGTGTGGACGGACTGATGATACGCACGGTTGGTTGGGGCAGTTGATGAGATGATGTTGACTATGGACGGTCTATAGAAATGCATAGTTCAACACAAGTAACAGCATGCCTTATGGATGGTATGTTGCTAAGCATAGGTAACACCACGAGATAAATCTGGTTGCCACCAATGTGGACGGACCGATGAAACACACAGTTGGTTGGACTATTGATGAGATATCGCTGACTATGGATGGTCTATTGAAACACATAGTTCAACGAAAGTAAGGTTGGGCCCTATGGATGGTACATTGAAATGCATTGGTGGTATCGGAAGTTTTAGTTGGTTGACCATGTATATCATTACTGTCAAATGTAATAATTGCAAAGTTTTGAAAAGTAAGTATTTTCAGTAAACTCTCGACACTATTCTTGTTGGGGACGATCGATGATGCTTACTGAGTACGTCCTGGTGTACTCATACTACATTTGTTGCACTCTGTGCGCAAATATGAGTTTGAGCTATTGCGGAGTTCGGCAAAGAGCTTCAGAGATCTACCAGCATTCCAGAGTTGAGCTGTCAGCTCGTTCATGGTAGCTGAGAGTCCTTTACTTCTCTTTTGTATTTCAAACAGCTGATGTAATATTCCTATCAAAGTTGTAGTTTCTATTCCTAGTAGCACATGACTTGTCAAACCAGTTCTTGGGATAATTGTATTAGCTTCTGCAGTATTGAGCCTTTATTTATATTATTATCTTTCATTTTAGGTGTATCGTCTTGTATGAATCTCCTGATGGGTTGGGTTAGGTGTCATCACGGGTGTCATCACGGCTTAGGGGAATATGGATTATGACATTAATTTTGGGTACATGCAAAACAAAAAACATTCATGAACTGATTCATGACACTCTGAACTCTTAAAATAACTGAAAATTTTTATGATTTGTATTTTACTTGCAACAAATTTGTACATGGTTGAAGGTAAATTTACATAGTATAATTGTAGGTTAATCATTATCATTCTTTTTGGTGAAAAATTTGAAGATCGTGATAAAAATACTCATGATTTCTGCCCATCATTTTTTCTGTTTTGCTCTTTCACCCCCAAAGTATGGGTGGTCATGTGACAAATGTATTGAAAGAATTTGAGCTATAATTTTTTTATGATACAGTAGCCTTAGCTCAGATCATGTACCACATTCCCGTGTACAACAGATTTAAAAATTTAAACTTCAAGACAATTTAACTCCAATTCGGGGTTGTTCCAGTTGAGCATCTAAGCTTCGCACAGTTAGATTCCTTCTCTAGAGCTGTTCTGCATATCATTTGACTCGTAAATACAGTGTTCTCTCCCTCAATTTTGCAAAAATATTGCAGATAATTAAGAGGCAAAAAGTGATTATTATCGTCGCCAAAGAAAGCCACCAGATGTCACAGATAGTTGACCCATTAAGCAGGCAGGAAAACAAAGGCTTGGCCGTGGCATGCAAAGCAAATCCATGTGGGGGATGCAATGTGAAATGAATGAGTTCAGCTGACCATATCATTTTTCACATGGTGTATAGGTATATAGGTAAAAGATCACTAAAATTTTAAGAAATATCAAATTTTGAACCCATAATTCCAAAGTGAAATGGATTTAGTGCTAAAGAATAATGGTTGAACCCATTAAGTATGAATCCTGGATTCGCCTCTGACAGCTTCTAGACTACATCATGAAGGACAAAACATATGCAAAACTAGAAAATTATTTATACATTTGACATACATAAGATAGAAATATTACCTTATTTTTCACTGATAAAGATACATGCCCATGACTCCAACGTGTGCCACGCACATTTCCAACCCAAACATCAAAACCTTGATCAGCAAGGATAAAGCCCAATGACTGACTAGCAGAATTCATGAACCAAGCATCACCTGCCTGCATAAATCAAGATTCTACAAAAGTTCAGAGGTTGAGGAAACAGTCAGTTGTCAACTCTATCAGAAATGCAAGTATCACTCTGCACTCTCTTGCAGGATATTGGTATGCTTCAAGCAAAGAACTCTAAAATGTACTGTTACCATTCAAATGACTTGTGAACAGGGGCTTGGTACCATAAAGAACTCCAACTTAACTAGTACTTTTCGAATGACTTGTAAACAGGGGCATGCTACCTTTGGTGAATTAGGAAATGGTTAACAAAAGTTCCTGAGCTATGTGTCCTGATACAGCTTGAGAGTGTTTCAGACACTTCCTTTTTTCTTCATATTATTTAAAATGATCTAAATAGAGCATCTGCATAGTTCCTTACATGCAAAGAAACATATCAGTGGAAGCAATACTAGCTGAATATGAAATGATCTGAACTGTCAAGGCTGAAGTTTCCATAAGATGGAGGTTAGTCACAGCTCAGAGTGGAGCTAGAATCGTGCTTGTACTGGAAATTTTCCCAAAATAGACGTTGCTGTAGTAAGTAAATTTGTTTCTCACTGATTATTCTGAAAAATATGCTCATTGCATGTTATCGCCACCCGGCGTCCGAGCAAACAGAAGAAACAGAGCATGACTTCTTTACTGTTACTGTTACCTTAGTGCCATTGAAAAGGATATTGTTTTCCTTATCAAGTCACTAAACAGGATAGTTATTTGTTATTACTACATAAATTCTCAATTCATTGAGACTCCAAACCATAAAAGCTGCAAATATCCTGAATGGTTAATATTCTACATTGCACAATCTTACTGTTAATCATTAAATTCCTAGATAGATGGGGAAAAAAAAGAAGGGAACCTGAACAACCATACCCCCAAACCCTGAATTTAAAATTTTAACTCAAGTTCAATGTGCATCCTTGAACTCAACTTCTAAAGCTCTTGAGATGAGGATTACCCAAAATCATACAAGGAAACAATAACCCACTCCCTTGGCCCATGTGGGACACTCTAACACTAAGATCCAAAGACATTAAGTGGGCGTTTGGCCGTGAAAACAAAAAAATATTCACTTTAGTTTGGAATTTTTAAAGTTGGAGTTGAAGTTGTGTTTAGCCATATTTTTTGCAAAGATTATTTAGAATTTGAATGAACTTTATCTAAATATGGTTTATACCCCCAAATTTCAAAAAAACTAGCAAAATCACCCAACTTAACTAATTTACCTGAAACATACAATCAAATCTGTTTTAAAAGAGTAATATCTCAAAATAGATAGTCCCATAATGTCATAGATTAGATCCCATATACGTGTTACTAGATACTATTACAAATATTTTTTTTACCTTTTTTTTTTTTGGAATTTTTGAAGTTAGAGTTGAAGATGGAGATGTGTTTGATTACAATTTTTTCAAATAATTTTTGGCTTTTTGAATGTACTTTTTCTTAAAAGCATGGAATATGATTTAAACATGAAATATACATTAAATGGAGTCATTTTCATAAAAATAAAAAATTTAGGGTAAAATTTAGAAAAGGAAAATATAGTGGAATTGAAAACAAGATTTTGGCTGTTTTCCAAATTCCAAATACAACTTCAAGTTGTATTTAAAATTTTTATGGCCAAACGCTGATTTTCAAATTAAGCAAAAAATAATTCCAGAAAAAGTGAAAAATTCTCACGGCCAAACGGGTCCTAACTTTGAGTTGTATTTCCTAATGAAGTAAGGTCAAACAGCAGATAAAAAAAAATTATAAGATAAGGTATATCATTGATTGTTGAGTACCAAGAAGGTACTTCAAAAGTAAGGTCATATAGCAGATAAAACGTTATACAATCATACAATACACCTAAGAAGGATTGAGCTAGTTTTGAGTTTTACAGTGCAATTCTACTTACACATCATTTGCTTTGTTTCTTTATATCTGTCAAAATAAAGAGATTAAATGCTATTCAAGATGCTTCAGCGGAAGTTTTACCTCTTCCTACCTATCTCACCTAATCTAAGATGCTCTCCACAAAGGCGTTCTTACTCAAGATGCTCTCTTCAAAGTATTCTTATAAAATCTCCTTCACGAAGACACACTGTCTATTTTATCCCAAAAGAACAAATTTACTTCTTGGTATCTGTTCGAACTTTAAGCTTTCTTTAGGAACATGAAGTTCATCGGAGAATATGATAAATGAAGCCAATTTAACCAGTAGGATGCGATATTCAGATGTAGTATACTTCTGACAAAGAAGAAATTCTGATTGATTTGGAGAAATGCCACTGTTTAGGGTGGTCCGATCATTATAAGATTCAATGCATAGATCCTACAACAGAACAAGCCATGTAGGACCAAAGGAATACGTACATACATATATATAGGAATTTTAAGTATGCTCCAAACAGGTTACAAAACTGCAATAAAGGCCTAGTATTCAAAAGGTATTAAGTAACAAAGTTCAAGATCTGTTAGCAACATTACCATGAAGAGTCCATGGATGAGCAGAACTGGAAGACCCATTTCTCCTCTGACAATTGTTGAGCGAGACGACACACGTTGAAGTCCAAGGAGGTAACCATCCTTTGTCTTAGTCTATGTGGATTTATCACACAAAAAAAAATCAGTTAAATCAGCAACTAGAAGTGTCACACAAGGCCTCTTATGATTGAATAAAGCATAAAGTATTTAAAAAAATATCATCTCAAAGAACACTATGTCTATATTGCTACATATCTCGAATTCAGGTAATTCATATTTTCCATAGTTATGAGATAGGACATTTGAGCAGAACTCCAGGAAAAAATAAGATCCACAATTTGGATAAAAGGAAATCATCAATGAATCAGCTACACCTCAACTGAAAATTAGTTAGAGGTAAGCAATATATGAATCATCTCTAACTAAATCTCTCAATACGAGTTCAATGTTGAGATAATTCATTATACTTGCAATTTTTTCATTAGTAATTAACTTACCTAACGCTCCTTCTCTAAAAACAAATACCTGCGCATACGAGATTTATGAGGAAAAGAAATTGCACACAGAAGAAATGCTGAAGATGATCCACTTCATCAAGCTACATATACATTACATATGTATAGATAGAGAGGATAGAAAGTGTACCCGATGCTCTGTGCATGGGAAACCAGCAGATTCTATGAGGTGAGCGCATAGACCTCCTGTGACTTGAGACTTTCGCCGGAGTTGTGGAAGGGCGGTGAAATCACCGACAGAATCAGTAGCATAGAACAGGAGAAACATAATAAGGGCCGCAAGTGCCCGAGTATGATCCATTTTCTCCGGCGACGAAGAGACCTGGAAGCGAGGACTGAGGTAGTGATGATGAATTCTTTTTTTCTTTTTCTTTTTTTTAATTAAAAAATCTGTGACACCAAGTTGCTGTTGACTTTCCAATCATGTAAAACGAGCGTTCTTCGCACTCCACTAAAAAGAGGATAATATCATAAATATCTCTTCACTTGTCGTGAATATTCATTCAATCACATTACCATCATACATGGGTGGCCATAGTTTTAGCCAACCAGAAATTCAAATAGAAATCTAAACTTTGGATTAGATATGGAATTTAGGATTCGTTTGGCCATGTAAAATAAATTATAATGTGAAATCATATGAGGTGAAATTGAAATTTTGTTTGGATATGCAATTTGAAATTATTAAGTTGTATTTTTTTCTCATGAAAAAAAACTCTTAAGTTGTGAAAACTATTAAAATTTCTTCAATTTTTATATAATCTTACTAGATAAGTAAAAGTTCATGACAAAGTATAATACAATATCACAAAGTCGTTCTAAAAAAATACAACATTTATTGATCGAACTTTAGTTCAATAAAATATAAAATTGAACACGAGTTGTAGTGTACTACTCTTTAGTATAATCCTTCCACATGGTTGACAAAAGTTGGTATAAATAAAATACCAACAACACATTTTATTTAC
>JACEIK010000383.1:377799-398103 GCA_018107945.1 Datura stramonium | reverse complement strand
ATGTGGAAACGCTGATTTCATCTAATGATCTCAAATCACGAGATGAAATCGCATGTCTAAACGTCTGCTTAGTACTAGAACTTTTGATATATCCGAAAATTCGAAACTTTTATATCTTATATTCAGTTATACCAATATAAAATGTGTCTAATACTAATAAGCAAAATTTTTAAAGGTTCAATAGATTAGTACACTATGCCTTCCCATTTTGATATTACGTCTAATATGAAAATTACACAGCATGGACAGGAGGAGGACCTCAATCCTTGTTAACTGTAAAAAGTAATATATTCTAAGGAGTAAACTATGAGGTGAATTGAGATTATTAATTGCCATTGTCTCCTTCAGGATCAAAAGTCAAATAAAAAATTTAAAATATCCAAACTGATTAATCTAAAATCGAACTTAAAAGATTTAATCCAAACCAAACTTATCTGGATTGTAATTTCTTCAATTCAAAAATTAAAATTTCAAATTAAAATTTTCATATCCAATCTGAATGACCTGAACGCCCACCCTACGCTCATATGCTAGTAATTCAAATTGGCTTTAAGACCTTTATTTAATTAAATAGGGCTAAGATGTTGTCTTTGATTAATCAAAATTCAAATAAAAAGGTCCAACAAGACTTGGTCCAATAGGATCCAGGCCCAAAATAAAATAAGAATTTGTACTACCAATATAGAAAGTAAAGCCAATAATAAAAATATTACACCCCGTAAAAGTTAGTAACTTACAAACGTACGCGTGGAGTGGTGTTAAATAAAGGAGGTACGACGCATGTAGGAAACCCCGAAGGTCGGGTCGAACGAGGTTAGGCCGCAAGGGCCAGCACGACGTGCCAGCACCCTGGCGCTCTAGGCAGCGCAACGCCCCAACCCTGCCAGTGCCTTGAGAGGCGCGCCGCGCCAGGGAGACTCTGCAATAGGAGGCGCGCGCGCGACCCTAGGTTGCCACGTTGAGTGGTGCGAGGCGCCCCCTTTCCACCACCCCTAAATGTATATAAGGGTCCTTAAGTTCATTTGTGATCATTTTCCAGCATAGTCACGGCCAAAGAGAGTGTGAGACGAGAGAATTCAACGTTTTTCGTCCGATTACGCTACCAAACACCGTCCAAACTCCGATTAACTTCAGGTATTGAATTATAAGCCTGTGGGAATCATTACTACGAAGTTAGTTTCATGAAAAACGCCCGGCGAATCGGAACTCCGCCGAGTAGAAGTCGTCAGAATTGCTTCAAACTGATTTCTATACGATCACAAGCTTCAAGTAAGTATTTCTCCCTTCTGAACTCTCCAAAAATTATACGTTTTCAGCCGTATTTCGTCAAGTTAAGGTGTAGTTGATATTATTATGAAAAGTTATCATTTTCTTCGAATTGAGTACTGAAACTAGTCTCGTTCTCCCAGTAATACGATTATAGTTGCGAAGGGCTGTTGAATTCAGGTTGAAACTCGCCGGTCAAATAGGAAGTCGGCACTTAAGGTATGTAAGGCTATCCTTTAGGCAAGTTATGTTTGTCGTAAAGTTAATACAGCTCATATGTCTACAGTACTTCTGAGTAAACCTATTGGGGTCAACCGTTGTAAACTGAATTGAGCCTATAGCGATGAAATAATAATTCTTGTCCGAGTTAGCCTAGCTAGAATGATCTTCCCCCAAAGTTGAGTAGTTAGCTATTATTCCATTTACTGAGGTTGTAAGGGCCATATTGAATTTCATTTACTAAGGCTGTAAGGGCCGTATTGAATTTCATTTACTGAGGTTGTAAGGGCCGTATTTAATTCCATTTATTGAAGCTGTAAGGGCCATATTGAATTTCATTTACTGAGGTTGTAAGGGCCGTATTAAATTCCATTTACTGAGGCTGTAACGGCCGTATTGAATTCCATTTACTGAGGTTGTAAGGGCCGTATAGAGTTCCATTTACTGAGGCTATAAGGGTTGTAATGAGTTCCATTTACTGAGGCTGTAAGGGCCGTACTGAGTTTCATTTACTGAGGCTGTGAGGGACATAATGAGTTCCATCAGATTGAGGCCACGAGGGCCACCCCGAGTTACAGTTTATGCAAAAGTCTTTGGCGGTCAGGTAAATGGAGGGGATCTTGTTTGTACTTGTCGGGGCTTATGGGGGCCCATGTAGGTTTTTCTGTGTTGTTTGTACCTTCCAGGCTTATGGGGGCCCGGTTAGGTTCTTGTTTGCATATATAGACTTGTTGTTTAGATAATTCCGACGGTAAAGGTATTGCAGGTTAAATCATTACTCTCTCTTTTAAATTATTATAAATTTACCAGCTTTCAGTCAGTACTATCTTTCTGCCTTACATATTCGGTACATATTGTACTAATGCGCACCCGGGCACTACATTACTTGCCTACAGGCGCAGATAGACGCGGTTGGAGACGTTCCTAGCCTTCAGCTGAGTTCAACAGTTTATTCAGCTTCTTCCCTCCAAAGTTGAAAGTTAGATGAGGCTTACTTTTGATGTACAGTTTTGGGTAGGCTGGGGCCCTGTCCAGACCATTATATCACTCCTAGGGCTTGTAGATTGTTGTATATTCTCTGTGGTTAGGTTGCTATTGGTCGTGTGGGGCTCATGTGTGCTTCATTTCTTGTGATGGCCGTGTGGGGCCTTGTTTAACTTTTAGATAGAGGCCTTGTCGGCCATAGCATAATTTAGCGCCTGATTTACATTTCAGTTATAACTAGACAACATGGTGGTCTTGTTGGCCAGCATAGGATCCTGTTATTGTATTGTTCAGGTTAGTTGTCTTCTTTTACAGGTAGCCTTGTCGGCCAGGGGCTGTATTTACAGCCGAGATATAGCTCATTGGTTCCTTGAGTTGAGTGTCAATGTGCACCAGTAGTGCACTAGTCCAGTTAGACAAGTCCAGACCCAGTGTTGCACTAGGTGCTGTTCATGCCTCCCAAGGTGGGGCTTGATATGTAATACCCCAAAAATTCTAAAATCAGACCCGGGAGTTGAAATGGAGAAAATAGGATATTTTGCCCCAGGTCACAGGATGAGTCGTCCAGTGACCCATGTGGTGCTCCATGTGTCGTCGAGTGACTCATAGGGAGGAGCTTGGAATTGGTAGGAAATTTGAGTTTTGAGGTTACCACTAGTCGTGGTCAGCACCACGATTCATGAAGTGGCCTGTGGCAAGGAGTTGGTTGAAGGATGTATGATTTCGGTAGTGTCCCTAACGACCTGTCACCACAAGTCATCGGGTACACCACAAGTCATGGTGTCCCTCATGGTGACCAGTGAAAATGTTCCAGTGCAGGCAATGAGAGCAGGCCACAAGTCGTGGTGATGGGGCATGAGTCGTCCAGTCTCTCGTTGGGACTTGCAGTATATTTTTCCTTGCGAATTTATTAAGGGCTTTTCCATAATTTCTAAGTTCTTAAGGACTAAACTACTCGTTTTAAGCTCAAAATAGAGTGTTTTAAGAAGGGAAAGTTCATTCTAGGCCTATTCACTTCATGCATGTAAGTCTAGAAGCTCCTAAAGGTGATCAAGCCTAAATACCTCAAGTTCTTCCCCAAATTCCCATTTGGCAATCAAGGAATTTGTGAATTCAAATTTCTTCAGGTATGTAGGGTTATGAATGGGTGTAACTGTCCACACCCATGCCCAATCCCTCTTCAATTCATGAAATTCTAATTGATGAGTCTGTGGGATTTTAACCCAATATGTGAATTCTCTAAGTTTCAATCATGGGTATGATCTAAGAATGTCTCTAATGTTGAATTAATATTTTTGGGCATATTTTGCAATGTTTTAAATTATAAATTATGTTTTCAAGTTTTATAAATATTGATGCCCATCCATGAATGTTCATGAAAGTTGAGATCTATGAAATATGTATTCAAGCATGATGAGATGTATATGAAGAAAATATGATTTCGAATTTACCCATGTCTATGTTCATGTTTTCAAATGATCAAATTTATGTCAAGCATGTTTAAGTATTGGGAAAGCCCATATGATCAAGTATGTTTTATGATTTATCTAAACTTCATGTATTAGCTTACCACATGGATTTTGGAGTGTATACTCCCACTATTTTCAGCTTTTGGTACGGTTTGAGCCCAAGGCACCTAATGTTATGATTTCAGATTTATGCATGTATGTTATGAGTCAGCTTCATCTTTAGATGATGGTTCAGCTTCATTGAAAAACTATGGAGAGAATATGTATGATTTTGGGAGTAGTGTCTACTACCGAGTAGCTAAGGGTCAGTCAACCCTATACCTTAGAACTACGCGCCAATGTAGATATGTTCAGATTATTTGGGACCTCCCTTGTGAGCTTCCCCTACCCCCAAGGGGCCTTCGACTTGATATAGATATCATGGTAGCATCCTTAGCCCTAGAAAATCTCTGGATGGATTTGTCCACTTGACTGTGATAGTTGAGACCATGTAAGCTCTATTATGGTAAAGTCGGTTATATGACGAGTCTCCTATTGTTCCTTATGATTTCAGTTATGCATGTTCATCAGTCATGATATTATGTTTTCAGCAGGTTTGACCCAATGTTCAGTTTCACTTATGATTATTAGTTTTCAGCTTTGGGTCATTCGATTCAGTTATGTTTAGATCATGATTTCAGAAAATAGCATGCAACTCCTACTCTCAGAATCTCATTTTGATTATGTTTTATAATTTGCATGATTTATGATTTTACTTAGTGGTTTTTACTTACCTTACATACTCGGTAAACTTCACGTACTGACCGCAACTCTATGTTGTATCTTTTCATGATACAAGCTCGGATACTCATGCTCGGTTTCGTCATTAGCCAGACCTGCAGCATTAGCACTTATCATCCAGAGTGGTGAGTCCTCATCTTTCGAGGGGCCTTCATCTCAGTTGTATCTAGTACTTTCAGTTTCAGATTTTAGTGTGTTAGTTGGGGTTTTGTTCCATCAACTCATCAGTAGTAGATGATTTTCAGACATAGAATGTAATCATCTTTGGACTTGAGTTGTGTATTCCAATGTTATGAGATTATCAGACTTCTGCTATGTTAATTATGTTTATTTTCTGCTTTATTATGTTGAGTTAGATGTTATGTTCATGCCATGGGTCAACTTGGAGCCTCTCGGGGTTCTTTGTCCCGTGTCTCAATCCAGGCTTATGTTCAGGTCGTGACAAACATGGTATCAGTGCATTAGGTTTTGAAGTGTCCTAGGATGTCTGAAAGCCTCGTTAAGTAGAGTCTTTTTCATGGGTGTGAAGCGTTCCACACTTATGACGAAGAGGCTATGAGACGTTTAAGAAATTTTCTCTTCTTTCATGATCTATGTCGTGCGATGAAATATCTCTCTATCCTTCTAACTCTTGTTATACGCATTTGCAGAATCATGCCCCTTCGCCGAGTCAACGGGATAAGAAATAGGAATGGAAGCGGCCACGAGAATGGCAATGGAGATGGGCACAAGAAGGCCCTACCAGCCCATGGGTAGCATGTATCCGAGCAGGTTTCCCACACAGAGTTTTGGGCAGCTATAAAGATGCTAGCTTAGGTCTTGACCGCCTAGGTCAACCAACAGGTGGTAACACATGTCCCTCAGAACGAGAATGCAGCGGTGGCAAGAGTCAAATATTTTCTAAGGATGAACCCTCCGAAGTTTCTTGGATTAAATGTGGACGAGGATCCACACGAGTTTATTGATGAGGTTTTAAAGATCACCTAGATTATGGGGGTGACCAAAGAGGAGTGCGCCGATCTAGCCTCGTATGAGTCGAAAGGGGTTGCACACATTTGGTTCAAGCAATGGAAGGATAGTAGGCAGTTAGAGTAGGCCCTATTGGTTGTGATGAGTTTCACGCTGCATTTCTGAATCGGTTCTTCCATCGTTAGATGAGGGAGATTAAAGTAGCCGAGTTTATGAATCTAAAGCAAGGAAAAATGACAGTTCAAGAGTATACCTTGGAGTTCACTCGCTTGTCCAATTATGCACCTGAGATGGTGTCAGATCAGAGGGACATGTGAGTCGGTTCATGCATGGCATAACAGACTACTTGGTCAGGGATTACTGAACCGCGATGCTTCTTCAGGACATTGAATTTGCTCGAATAGTCCTGTACACCCAGCAGATGGAGGCGGTGCAAATGAGTGAGCGGGAGAGAGAGGGTAGGAGGGCTAGGACTAACAGCTTCAAATTCTCCCAGCAGAGACCTAGTGGGCACCGTCAGCAGTCCCACCAGAGGTCTTCAGCCCCAGCGCCTTCGGCTATGAGTGTTCCGTCCAGGTCCAGGCGCAATTAGCGAGGACGAGCGTCAGACTCTAGAGGTCAGGGTAGCAGGCCAACAGAGACTAGTGCTCCAAAGTGTAGCAGATGTGGCTGAAGACATGTGGGTGAGTGCTTAGGAGGTTCAGGTGCTTGTTTCGGTTGTAGGAAGCCCGAACATATGCTTAAGGATTATCCAGTAGCTAGACAGGATCATGATAGGGGTTGAGGCCCAGCCTCCAGTTTAGTAGCTCCACCATCACGCTCAGCCCAGCAGGGGGCATCCAGTAGTGAGGGTGGTGGTCAGCGTCAAAATAGATTCTAGGCCCTAGCATCTCGTCAGGAGTAGGAGGTCTCCTAGATGTAGTCACTGGTATATTACGAGTATTCCACTTTGATGTATATGCATTGTTAGATCCAGGGGATACTTTGTCTTTCATGATGCCCTATTTTGCTATTAGTTTTGGAATCAGTCACAAAATCTTATCAGAACCCTTCTTAGTCTCTACTCCAATCGGTGATTCAGTTATAGCCAGACGGGTATATACAAATTGCCCTATCACAGTTCTTCAGAAAGTCACCTCAACATATTTAGTAGAGCTATAAATGAACGACTTTGATGTTATCTTCAGCATGGATTGGTTACATGCATGTTATGCCTCAGTCAATTGTAGAACCTATGTAGTAGAGTTCAGATTTCTGGGTGAGCCAGTCTTAGAGTGGAAGGGTAGTTCAGTTGTGCCTGTAGGTCACTTCATTTCCTACCTTAAGGCCACAAAGATGATTTCTAAGGGTTGCGTGTACTATCTAGTTAGGGTTAAGGATGCTACGTTCGAAACCCAGACTATCCAGTCATTTCCTGTAGTGTGTGAGTATCCAGAGGTATTTCCAGATGATTTATCGAGAATTTCTCCAGAGTGGGAGATTGATTTTGGTATTGACCTTTTTTCTGATACGCAGCCTATATCCACCTCTACTTATGGAATGGCTCCAGCTGAGCTAAAGGAGTTGAAGGAGCAGTTGAAAGACCTCTTAGACAAGGGATTCATCAGACCTAGCAACCCCCATGGGGTGCACCAATTCTCTTTGTCCACAAGAAGGATGGTTCTCTTTGTATGCGTATTGATTATCGGCAATTGAACAAGCTCACCATCAAGAACAGGTATCCTTCCCTAGGATTGATGATTTGTTTGACTAGCTTTAAGTGCTAAGTACTTTTCTAGGATTGACCTTAGATCCGGATACCATCAGCTCAGGGTTCGGGAGAGTGATATTCCGAAGAAAGCCTTTAGGACTCGATATGGTCACTATGAGTTTATAGTTATGTCTTTTAGACTAACGAATGCTCTGGAAGCTTATATGGATTTGATGATCAAGGTGTTCAATCCATACTTGGATATGTTCATGATTGTATTCATAGATGATATCCTTATATACTCTCAAAGCGAGGAGGAGCATGCTGCTCATTTGAGGGTGGTGCTACAGACTCTTAAGGATCGCTAGTTGTATGCTAAATTCAGTAAATGTGAGTTTTGGTTGAACTCAGTAGCATTTTTGGGCCATGTGGTGTTAAGTGAGGGTATACAGGTAGACTCTTAAAAGATAGAAGCAATGAATAATTGGCTTAGACTGGTGAATCCTTCAGATATCAGGAGTTTCTTGGGTTTAGCTGGTAACTATCGGAGGTTTATTGTAGGGTTTTCATCTATTGCAGTACCATTGACCAAGTTGACCCAGAAGGAAGTGAAGTTTCAATGGTCGGAGGCTTGTGAGAAGAGCTTTCAAGAGTTGAAGACTCGACTCACCTCAGCACCAGTGTTGACCCTACCTGAGGGTACCGAATGATTTGTGGCATATTGTGATGCCTCGAGGATCGATCTTGGTTGTGTACTCATGTATCACGGTAAGTTCATAACCTATGCTTCCAGGCAGCTGAAGGTCCATGAAAAGAACTACCCAACTCATGATCTCGAATTGGCGGTGGTAGTATTTGCCTTGAAGATTTGGAGACACTATCGTACGGGGTCTATGTACATGTGTTCAGAGAAGGTGGTTGGAGCTTTTGAAGGATTATGATATGAGTGTTCTCTATCATCCGAGCAAGGCTAATGTGGTGGCAGATGCTCTTAGCAAGCTTTCCATGGAGAGTGTGTCCCATATAGACGAGGAAAGAAAGGAGTTAATGAAAGATGTACATCGACTTTCATGGCTAGGAGTCCATCTTATTGACTCGACAGATGGTGGTGTCATTGTTCAGAATGGATAACAATCATCCTTGGTGACTGCAGTTAAAGCTAGACAAGACGAGGATCCTATTTTGGTGAAGTTGAAGGAAGCCGTTCAGAGTCAGAAGTTAGAAGTCTTCTCCAAAGGGGGAGATGGGGTGCTTCAATACCAGGGTCACTTGTGTATTTCGGGTGTTGATAATTTGAGAGATTGGATGTTGCACAAGGGTCATGGTTCCAAATTCTCTATACATTCAGGTGCCACCAAGATGTAGCGTGGCCTACGAGAAGTTTGTTGGTGGAGTGGCATGAAGAAGGACATTGCAGAATTTATGGCTAAGTGTCCGAACTGTCAACAGGTGAAGGTGGAACATCAAAGACCTGCAGGTGTGCTTCAAGACATTAGTATCCCTACTTGGAAGTGGAAGGAGATCAATATGGACTTTATCACAGGGTTCCCTCGTACTCGTCAATAGTATGACTCTATTTGGGTGGTTGTGGACAGGTTGACTAAGGCAGCTCATTTTCTACTAGTCAAAACTACCGATTAAGCGGACGATTATGCTAAGTTGTACATTTGGGAGTTAGTTCGGTTGCATGGAGTGCCCTTGTCCATCATATCAAATAGAGGTACTCAGTTTACCTCCCAGTTTTGGTGATCATTTCAGAAGGGACTTGGTACTTAGGTCAAGCTTAGCACAACATTTCACTCGCAAACAGATGGCCAGGCCGAGCGGACCATTCACACCCTCGAGGATATGTTGAGAGCGTGTGTGATTGATTTCAAGGGTAGTTGGGATGACCATTTGTCTCTCATTGAGTTTGCATATAACAACAACTACCATTCTAGCATTTAGGTGGCTCCATTTGAGGCTCTTTATGGGAGAAGGTGTAGATCACCTATTAGTTGGTTTGAGGTCAGTGAAGCTACATTGATAGGTCCAGATTCAGTCCAAGAGGCTATAGAGAAAGTTCAGCTTATAAGGGACAGGTTGAAAATAGCTCAGAGTCGCCAAAAGTCCTATGCGGATGTGAGGAGGAGGGAGCTTGAGTTTGAAGTTGATGATTGGGTGTTTGTGAAGGTATCCCCCATGAAAGGAGTGATGAGATTCGGAAGGAAAGGGAAACTCAGTCACTGTTATACTGGTCCGTACCAGATTTTGAGACGGGTTGGAAAGGTAGCATATGAGTTGGAGTTGCCCTTATAATTAGCTTTAGTTCATCCAGTTTTCCATGTATTGCTCTTAAAGAAGTGTTTGGGTGATCCAGCTCTGGTTGTTCCGGTGGACAGTGTTAGTGTGAAAGATAGCCTTAATTATAAGGAGGCTTCGGTAGAAATACTTGATCGCCAGGTTCAGAAGATAAGAAACAAAGAAGTAGCCTCAATCAAGGTTTTGTGGAGGAACCAACATGTTGAGGGCTACATGGGAAGTTGAAATAAATATGATGGCTAAATACCCACATCTATCCCCTTCGGGCTTAGTTTCAGCTTAAGGTACTAGTTTCCTCCCTAGTACACTATTCAGTTTCATGTTCATCTCATGCTCCCCAGTTTCTTTCATGTCAATGAATGTATATGTGATTCATTAATTTAGTTCGGTTACGTAGTTCAGTTCGAAGTCAGTCACTTCGTCAGTTTTCAACTTGTATGATCAGTATTTGAGTATGATGATTGTATTTCTCTGCTTTTCAGTATGATTTTCAATATTTGAGGATGAATGTTACGCCCTGTAAATCTTCGTAATACGACTGTCGTGTGCGTAAGTATATTGAGAATTATAGCATACCGTACACCCGGGAGAAGGATCGGGGGTGAACACACGAACATGTCGTTAAACGGATAGGAGGCCGGCGCACTGGGTACCGTGTCGCACAGCCTGCCCTGGCACGTCGCGCCCCTAGTGCAGCGTGATGGGGGACACGCCACACACCCCTGCCACCGCCCAATTATTATATAAGTCCTCTTGATTATTTGTTTCATTATATAAAAAGTTTCTTCATCCAAAAATGGAGAACCCCGCGATTTTTATCAAATTTCCTTTGAATTACGCCATCAAACCCCATCTAAATACAAATTTGCCTTGGATTACGAGTTCTAGGCCTAAAAGAAGCATTGCTGTGGAGTTATTTCGTGAAAATTCGCTCGGTAAGCCGGAATCCTGCCGAGTAAAAGTTGCCAAATTTACTCTAAATTGAGTCTTAAGCGGCTACAGACAATAGGTAAATAATTCTACCTTCTAAATTCTCGAGAGTTGACGAGTTTTCAGCTGAATTAATCAAAGTTGAAGTTATAATTAATTCTATTGAAGGATATTGTTGTTTTTCGATTATTATATTGAAATAGCCTCGTTTTCTCAGCGTGAGGGCTGCAAATTGGTGAAATTACTGACTTCGGGTTGGAATTGCTCGAGCGCCTAGAAATCATCGAATAAGGTATGTAAGGCTATCCTTTTCGGAAAGTTAAGCTCATCGTAAAGTTAGTACGACCTGTTTATCTATAGTACTCCAGAGTAATCCTATTATAGTTATCTGTTACAAGTAAGATTGAGACGAAAATGATCACATAGTAACCCTCGTCAGAAGTTAACCCTAGTTGGCTTGATCTCTGCATACGACTTCTGGATTGTTGGATGTTTTCTTGCCTATGGGGCTATACGCACAAGAGAAATATGATGTCTGAAAGGACCAAATTAAGGCTGTAAGGGCCATATTAAGGTCTAGACACCTCCAAACTCCTCTATGCCGCAATGGCATCACGACCCTTAGTCGAGCCAAGGCTCGGGGTCCAGTCATAGGAGCCTAGACGGCTCAGATATAGTTACAGGAGCCCAGATGGCTTAGATACAGTCACAGGAGCCCAGATGGCTCAAATACAGTTACAGGAGCCCAGGTGGCTCAAATACAGTTACAGGAGCCTAGGTGGCTTAGATATAGTCACAGGAGCCCAGACGGTTCAGATACAATTACAGGAGCCCAAATGGCTCAAATACAGTCATAGGAGCCCATACGGCTCAGATACAGTTAGAGGAGCCCAGATGGCTTAGACACAGATATAGGAGCCTAGATGGCTCAAACATAGATACAGCTATAGGAGCCTAGATGTCTTAACCCAGAAATAGGAGCCCATCCGGCTCGTATACAGCTTCAGAGGACGAGTACTGTTGAGATACAGTATGCTTACAAACCTTTAGTAGTCCATATATGAGAAGTGTGCATTCCATGTACTTGTTGGGGCTTGTGGGGGCCCAGGTAGGTGTTGATTGTACCTTTCAGGCTTATTTGGGCCCGGTTAGGTTCTTGTTTGTGCTTATACTTGCTAGTTATATTTCGTATTGTGAAGTTATTCAGGTTAAATTCTTATTCTCCTTATTGATTACTTTCAATCCTTATATTAGCTTTGCTCAGGTTTCATATGTACCTTACATATTCAGTACATATTATACTGACGCCCATCTTTGGGGCACTGCATTACTTGCCTGCAGGTACGGTTAGACATGGTCCAGTTCGAGTCAACAGTTCAGTCAACTTCTTTTTTTTGGAGTTGATAGTTATAGAAGGTTTGTTCTTTTGTTGTATAGCTTTTGGGTAGGTCGGGGCCCTGTCCCGATCATTATTCCACTCTTAGGGCCTTGCAGCCTATAGTTTCTCAGTTTTTAGATGTTGTTGGATGTGTGGGGCCTATGTATATTATTTTTTGCATGGTGTCCGAGTGGGGCCTAGTGTAGCTGGTTAGTTGGCGGCCTTGTCAGCCATAGTATGAGTATGATTGCCTATTTTTCAATCAGCTATAACTAGACAGCATGGTGGTCTTGTCGGCCCGCATAGGATCCGTTTTATTATCTTGTTGTTGGATTAGCTGTTTTCTTTTAGGTGTTGCGTGGCCTTGTCGGCTCAAGGCTGTGTTTACAACCGAGATATAGCTCAATGTTTTCTTGATTTTGAGTTGTTGGCAAGCACCAGAGGTGCCTAGGCCTAGCCAAGTTAGTCAAGGTCCCAGGTTGGCACTAGGTGCTAGTCATGCCTCCCAAAGTGGGGCATGACAAACTTGGTATTAGAGCCAAGTTGTATCCCAGAGAGTCTTCAAGCCGTGTCGAGTATATTTTTGTCTTTGGGTGTGTTGTGCACCACATTCTATAGACAGGAGGCTATGAGGTACAAGAAGTGTGGTTACCCTCCTTTCTCCTCCGGTCGTGCTATAGAGCAATGTTGTATAGGGTAACTCTCTAAGCTTAAGTCATTATACTTATTTACAGAGAGATGTCTGACGCACGACAGACCCGACTGGTCGGGAGCAGGATGTCGCAGCAGGAGAGGGCACTAGTCGAGGCCCCAGTCACAGTCAGCCTGATCTGAGGGCGATAGGGAGACATCACCTCGATCTCCCCAGCGTTTTCCGGCCCATCAGAAGCCCTCCATAGAAGCAGATATACCAGTGCCACCTCCAGCAATCCCTGCGCCATCGAATCAAGAGATTAGGAGCGTAGTTTATATGTTTCAGATGATGGCTGCCCAGCATCAGCCTTAGCCAGTAATACCAGCTATTGTTGAGCCCACTTAGAGTCCCAGGGGTTTGAGAGTTCGTGAGTTCCTTTCTTTGAGTCCTCCGCAGTTTACAGGAACCAATCGAAGTGAGGACCCCCATAACTTCATAAATCAGCTACATAGGATATTCAGGGTCATGCATGCCTCATCCACATAATCAGTTGAGTTAGCAGTGTTTAAATTATGAGAGGTAGAAGTTTTGTGGTACGAGAGTTGGGAGAGATCCCGAGGCAGAGATGCACCCCCACCTACGTGGCCTAGCTTCTCCGAAGCTTTTATAGACCACTACTTGCCCCGAGAGGTCCGGCAGGCTAGATTAGAAAATTTTTTACATCTGGAGTAGGGCAGAAATAGTTTTAGAGAATATGCATTAAGATTTGATTCCCTGGCTATACATGCGCCTATACTTGTTGATACTATGCTAGCCAAGGTACACTGATTTATTATGGGGCTTGCGCCAGAATATGTGGACTCTTGTATCACAGCCACACTGCAGGAGGATATGGATATCTCACAGATTTGGGCCTTTGCTCAAAACATAGAGGAACTCAGACAACATCAGTACACGATTTATAGGGCAGGTCAGGAGCAGCGTTAGAGGGCTAGACCTGCAGACTTTCAGGAAGATTTTCAGGGTGGGCCTAGGCCTCGTTTATCAGGTAGGCCACCAAAGCCCCCATTTCAGCAGTTGCATCAAATTGTCGAGTACAGTCAGGTCCTGGTGAAAGTTCACGAGCGTCAAGCTCGCAATAATAAAGGGGTCCAGATTCGATGGGACCAGCTGTATCACATTGCAGTACCTGTCACAGGAGACATCTAGGGAGATACAGGTACGATTCCACCGCCTGTTATTCCAGTGGACAGGAGGGACATATAATGAGGGATTGTCCGACTAGACCCCAAGGCGATCATGACTAGCAGAATAGATCCTCAGCGGGTTCATATGCTCCAGCACCTTTTGTAGGGCACAGGCCCTCAACTCCAGCCGACATAGGCCGATGAAGGTTAAGGGCATCTAGTTCATGCAACGAACAAGATCAAACATATGCACTACCGGGATGACAAAAGTCAGAGTCATCACCTAATGTTGTGACAGGTCTTCTGGATGTTTGTTCTCACTCAGTTTATGCTCTAATAGATCCAGGTACCACTCTATCTTAGGTTACTCCACTAGTGGCCTAGAAGTTCGGTACAACACCGGAGTTACTTCAACGACCTTTTTCTGTGTCTACACCTGTTGGTGACTCTATTGTTGCAAAGACAATTTATCGGGATTGTACAGTAGAGATTGTTGGTCGTCAGACCATTTAGTGGAGATGGAAATGATTGATTTCGACATAATTATGGGTGTGGATTGGCTGGCACCATGTTACGCCACTGTAGAGTGTTGGTCTAGAATTGTCCGATTTTGCTTTCTAGGGGAGGTAATGCAAGAATGGATGGGCAATGCAGCTACACCAAAAGGTAGGTTTATATCCTATCTTCGGATGAGAAAGTTGATAGCGAAAGGCTGTATTTACCATATTGTTAGGGTTCGGGATATGCAAGCAGAATCTCTGACTCTTCAGTCCATCCCAGTAGTTAGTGAGTTTCCAGATGTGTTCCCAGATGAGCTTCCTGGTATCCCCTCAGAGCGTGAGATCAATTTCTCCATCGACTTGCTATTAGGTACTCAACCTATATCCATCCCTCTGTATCGCATGGCTCCCGCCGATTTGAAAAAGTTGAAAGAACAGTTGAAAGACTTGTTAGAAAAAGGTTTTATGAGGCCTAGTACTTCACTGTGGGGTGCACCAGTTCTGTTTGTGAAAAAGAAAGATGACTCCTTACCCATGTGTATTGAATATCAGCAATTTAATAAAGTTACCATTAAGAACAAATACCCTCTTCCAAGGATAGATGATTTATTTGACCAGCTGCAAGGAGTGAAATGTTTCTCCAAAATTGATTGAGATCCGGGTACCACTAGGTTCAAGTTTGACAGAAAGATATCCCGAAGACAGCTTTCAGGACCAGGTATGGTCATTTTGAGTTCGTAGTCATGTCCTTTGGGTTGAAAAATACACCAGCAGTGTTAATTGATCTGATGAACAGCATCTTCAGGACATATTTAGATTTGTTCGTGATAGTGTTCATCGATGATATTCTGGTGTACTCTCGCTCAGAAGCAGAACACAGAGATCATTTGCGAACAATACTCCAGATCCTCAGAGACCGCCAGTTATATCCAAACTTCTCTAAATGTGAATTTTGGTTGAATTTTGTAGCCTTCTTGGGCCATATTATATCGAATGCAGGTATTTAGGTTGATTCATAGAAAATCGAGGTAGTTAATACATGGCCTAGACCTAAAACTCCCAATGAAGTTCACAGTTTTCTAGGGTTAGCCAGGTACTACAGAAGATTCGTGGAAGGATTTTGTACTCTATCAGCGCCATTGACCGGGTTAACTCAGAAGGCATCCATATTCCACTAGACCGAGGCTTGTGAGCATAGTTTCGAGGAGTTGAAAAATAGATTGACATCTGCACTAGTATTGGCCTTACCAGAGGGCTCAGAGGGCTATGTTGTATACTGGTGATGCTTCGGGCATTGGGTTAGGATGTGTTCTAATGCAGCACGACAAGGTAATAACCTACGCTTCAAGGAAACTAAGAAAGCATGAAAAGAACTATCCCACCCATGATTTGGAGTTAGCTGTAGTGGTTCATGACTTAAAAATATGGAGACATTATTTATATGGCATGCATGTAGATATTTTTACTGATCATAAAAGCCTCCAGTATATTTTTACGCAGAAAGAGCTGAATTTGCGACAGCGCCGTTGGCTAGAATTGCTGAAAGACTACAATGTGAATCTCTTATACCACCCAGGGAAGACTAATATTGTAGCCGATGCCCTTATTCACAGGTCCATGGGCAGTTTAGCATATTTGAGGCCAGAACAGGGAGAAATGGCTCAGGAGATACACCAGTTAGCCAGTCTAGCAGTCAGGGTAGTAGATTTAGAGGATGATGGTGTTGTGATTCTGAATATAGAAGTATCATCCCTGGTCATAGAGGTAAAAGAGAAGAAGTATGAGGACCCTAACCTAGTAAAACTCATAAATAAGGTTTAGCAAAGTGAATTAATAGCCTTCGAGTTAACGGAAGATAGAGTCTTGAGATTCAGAGGTCGCCTCTGCGTTCCAGATGTAGTAGGGCTCTGCCAGCAAATCATGAAAGAGATTCATTACTTTCGTTACTCTCTTCATCCAGGTTCGACGAAGATGTACCATTACATAAAGGAGATATACTGGTGGCCTGGAATGAAGAAAGGTGTAGCTGAATTTGTAACATAGTATCCTAATTGTCAGCAAGTAAAAGCTGAACATCAAAAACCTGGTGGACTAACTCAGGAAATGGTTGTGCCTACGTGGAAGTGGGAGGCAGTTAATATGGACTTTGTGATAGGGTTACGCCATACCAGATGCAAATTTGACTCTATTTGGGTTATTATTGATAGGTTGACGAAATCAACTCACTTCCTGCCAGTCTGGACTACATTCTCATCTGAGGATTATGTTGAATTATATATTAAAGAGATCGTCCAACTGCACGGTGTCCCTGCATCTATCATTTCTGACATATGTGCACAGTTTATAGCTAGATTTTGGCAATCATTTCAGAAAGGTTTGGGGATACAGGTTAATTTGAGTACGACTTTTCATCCCCAGACAAACGGCCAGGCAGAGCGCACCATTCAAATGCTCGAGGATATGTTACGGGCGTGTGTGCTAGACTTTAGAGTAAGCAGGGATGAGCATTTACCCTTTACTGAATTTTCATAAAATAATAGTTATCATTCTTCTATTCAGATGGTGCCGTATGAGGCTCTATACGGACGAAAATGTGGGTCCCTCATAGGCTGGTTTGAAGTAGGCGAGGCCGAGTTGATCAAACCTGATATGATCCATTAGTCAGAGAAAAAGGTGAAACTTATCAAAGAATGCTTGCTAACAGCCCAGAGTCATCAGAAGTCCTATTCCGATGTTCGGCATAGAGACTTGGAATTTGATGTAGGTGATTGGGTGTTCCTCAAGGTTTCTCCTATGAAAGGCGTGATGAGGTTTGGCAAGAAGGGCAAGCTTAGCACTAGATTTGTTGGCCCGTATCGAATCCTCTGAAGAATAGGTTGAGTAACATATGAGTTAGAATTGCCTTTAGAGTTAGAATTTGTTCACCCAGTCTTTCACGTGTCAATGCTTAAAAAATGCATAAGGGACCCGTCCTGGGTTGTTCCAGTGGAAGATGTTCAAGTTACTGAGGAGTTAGCCTATGAAGAGGTTCCAGTTGCTATACTAGATCGACAGGTTCATAGTTTAAGAACTAAAGATGTAGCCTCTGTTGAAGTTTTATGGAGGAATAGAAATGTAGAGGAAATGACCTGGGAAGCTGAGGAGGACATGAGGTCTAGATATCTTCACTTATTCCAGACCAGATCCAGAGTATACAGTTGAGGTGAGATTGTTGTTAAGTTATTCACGTTTATGTTGCAGGATAGTTGGTTATAGCATCCTGTGAGAGGCCTATGTTGTATTTTTCTGCGTTTCAGGTTTTCAAATAGTCCAGATTACAGACGAGACTCTGCTGAAATATTTCTGGCAATAGTTAAAACAATTAAGTCTTTGGATCCTAAAGACTACATTCTAGGACGAATGTTGCTAAGGGGGTATGATATTACACCCTGTAAATCTTCATAATACGACCGTCGTGTGCATAAGTATATTGGAAATTATAGCATACCATATACCCGGGAGAAGGTCCGGGGGGTTAACACACGAGCACATCGTTAAACGGATAGGAGGCCGAGACCAAGAGGTCAGTGCGGTGGGCCCCGCGTCACACAGCCTGCCCTGGCACAGGCACTGGCACGTCACGCCTCTAGTGCAGCGCGATGGGGGGAGCGCCGCACACCCCCTACCACTGCCCAATTATTATATAAGTCCTCTTAATCATTTGTTTCATNGCATGAATGCCCTTTTTTTTCTTGGAACTGTTATTTTATGCTTCCGCCCAATTATTATATAAGTCCTCTTAATCATTTGTTTCATTATATAAAAAGTTTCCCTCAGCCAAAAATAGAGAACCCCACAATTTTCATCAAATTTCCTTTGAAGTACGCCATCAAACTCCATATAAACACAAATTTGACTTGGATAACGAGTTCTATGCCTATGAGAAGCATTGGTGCAGAGTTATTTCGTGAAAATTCGCTCGGTAAGCTAGAACTCTGCTGAGTAAAGGTTGCCGAATTTACTCTAAATTGAGTCCTAAGTGGCTACAGGCAATAGGTAAGTAATTCTACCTTCTAAATTCTCGAGAATTGGCAAGTTTTCGGCTGAATTAATCGAAGTTGAAGTTATAGTTAATTCTATTGAAGGATATTGTTGTTTGCCGATTATTAGTATTGAAATAGCCTCGTTTTCTCAACATGAGGGCTACTTTAGGTTGGAATTGCTCGAGCATCTAGAAATCATCGAATAAGGTATGTTAAGGCTATCCTTTTGGGCAAGTTAAGTTCGTCGTAAAGTTAGTATGACCTGTTTATCTATAGTAATCCAGAGTAAGCCTATTATAGTTAGTTTTTACAAGTAAGATTGAGACAAAAATGATGACATAGTAATTCTTGTCATAAGTTTAACCCTAGGTAGCTTGATCTTTGTATACGAATTCTGGATTGTTGGATGTTTTCTTGCCTATCGGGCTATGCTCACAGGAGCAATATGATGTCCGAATGGACCAAATTAAGGTCGTAAGGGACGTATTAAGGTCTATTCACCTCAATACTCCTCTATGCCACAGTGGCATCACGACCCTCAGTCGAGCCAAGGCTCGAGGTCCAGTCATAGGAGCCCAGACAGCTCAAATACAGTTACAGGAGCCCAGATGACTCAGATACAGTCATAGGAGCCCATACGGCTCAGATACAGTTAGGGGAGCCCAGATGACTCAAATACAGTCACAGGAGCCCAAATGGATCAAATATAGTTGAAGGAGCCCAGATGGCTCAGATGCAGTCACAGGAGCTCAGACAGCTCGGATACAGTCATAGGATCCCAGATGGATCAAATAGAGTTGCAGGAGCCCAGATGGCTTGGATACAGCCAAAGGAACCTAGAAAGCTCAAATATAGTTACAGGAGCCCAGATGGATAAGATACAGATACAAGAGCCTAGACGGCTCAGACATAGACACAGCTACAGGAGCCTAGATGGCTCAACCCAGAAATAGGCGCCTATTCGGTTCGGATACAGCTTCATAGGATGGGTACTTCTGATATACAATATGCTTACGAACCTTTAGTAGTCCAGATATGAGAAGTGTGCATTTTGTGTACTCTTCGGAGCTTATGGGGGCCCAGGTAGGTTATTCTGTGTTGATTGTACCTTTCAAGCTTATGGGGCCCGGTTAGGTTCTTGTTTGTGCTTATACTTGCTAGTTATATTCCTCTTGTAAAGCCATTTAGGTTAAAATCTTATTCTCCTTATTGATTACTTTAGTCCTTCTATTAGCTTTGCTTAACTTTCATTTCTGCCTTACATATTCGGTACATATTGTGTTGATGCCCATCTTTCGGGCGCTACATTACTTGCCTGCAGGTACGGTTAGACGTTGTCCAGGGCCTTCCTAGCTGCCAATCGGAGTCAACATTTCAGTCAGCTCCTTTTCTCTGGAGTTAATAGGATCCCTTTTATCATCTTGTTGTTGGGTTAGCAGTTTTTTTTTACAGGTGGTATCAGAGCCGACTCTCGACTAGTAAAGTGGTAGGGCAAACCTCAGCGAGGACTCTGAGTCCCTACGGGGGGTGAGTGTAGGGACGACGATACGTAACGCCTGACTCACTTAGGCAAATCCCACATCGAAAAAGAGAGAGAGAGTCCTGGGCTATTTAGTAAAGGACTAGACTTAATACTGTGAGGCACCTTTTGGGTTGAAAACCCAAGGGGACCAAATCGTGTTAGGCCAAGGCCCAAAAGCACACAATACTTCACAGTGTTAGGCCAGCATCGTTACAGAATGTTCCTAAGGGGGAGATATTGTCATACCCCGAAAACCCTAAGATCAGACTTGAGAGTTGTAAGGGAGAAAAGAGGATTTTCTACACCAGGCCACAGGATGATTCATCCATGTCACGCCCCAAAACTAGGGTAGGGAGCAACTGGAACTCGATTCATGGTCGATCGAGAAGCCGGCTATATAGCATCTATAAATGTAACACTAAGGCTGACCATGCCACCTGTCACAACCAACCA
>JACEIK010000383.1:361083-375703 GCA_018107945.1 Datura stramonium | reverse complement strand
AAATGGAATCCTTAGCAAGCTGGTCGATTTAGATTTAGCTGAAAATATTTTCTACAAATGAAAAATCAGATTTTAAGTAAATAGGGCGGTGGAGGCGCTAAGGCGTCATGCCCGCGTCACCGCTAGCGATGCTTCGGTAAAATGCCCATAACTTCTTACTCCGAACTCCGATTGATAAGCAGTTTGATATTCTGAAAACTAGACTCAAAGACCTTTAATTTGATAGATCGTGCGGCTTCTAATTTATTATGTATCGGGATATATGATCATTTAAAGTTGAACCTTACTTATAAACTTCACATACTCTTTGGTTTTTTTGATCGTACACATTTCCCTTGTTATCTATGACCAATATACAACCCGTACTTTCCTTAACCTAGAATAAAAACATCAAATAATCACCAAAAATTTTCCGGGGTGTTATAATCCAGTGACCCGTGGGGTGCACCATGAACCGTCGAGTGACTTGTGGGGAGGAGCTTGGATTGGGTAGGAAATTTGAGTTTTGAGGTGACCACTGGTGTGACCACGAGTTGTGGTCAGCACCACGATTCATGGAGTGGTCCGTCGCAAGGAGATGGTTGAAGGATGGATGATTCTGGCAAAGTCCCTAATGACCAGTCACCACGAGTAGCCGAGCACACCACGAGTCGTGGTGTCCCTCGTGGTGAACAGTGAAGATGGAGTTTCTGTGCAGGAAATGAGAGCAGACCACGAGTTGTCCAGTCCCTTGTTGGGACTGGCAGTATGTTTTCCCTGCGAATTTATAAGGGCTTTTCCATAATTCCTAAGTTCTTAAGGCCTAAACTACGCCGTTTTAAGCTCATAATAGAGTGTTTTAAGAGGGGCAAGTTCATTCTAGGCCTATTCAATCCATGCATGCAAGTCTAGAAGCTCCTAAGGGTGATCAAACCTAAATTCCTCAAGTTCTTCCCCAAATTCCCATTGGGCAATCAAGGAAGTTGTGAAATCAGATTTCTTTAGGTATATAGGGTTATGAATGGGTTTAATTGTCCACACCCCATGCCCATTCCCTCTTCAATTCATGAAATTCTAATTGATGAGTCTATGGGGTTTTAACCCAATATGTGAATTCTTTAAGTTTCAATCATGGGTATGATCTAAGCATGTTTCTAATATTGAATTATGATTTATGGTCATATTTTGCAATGCTTAAAATTATAAGTTATGTTTTCAAATTTTATAATTTTTTATGCCTATCCATGAAAGTTCATGAAAGTTGAGATCTATGAAATATGTATTCAAGCATGATGAGATGTATATGAAGAAAGTATGATTTCAAATTTACCCATGTCTGTGTTCATGTTTTCGAATGATCAAGTCTATTTCAAGCATGTTTAAGTATTGAGCAAGACCATATGATCAAGTATGTTTCATGATTTAACTAAACTTCATGTATTAGTTTACCACGTGGATTTTGGAGTATAGACTCCCACTATTTTCATCTTGTGGTATGGTTTGAGCCCAAGGCTCCTCATGTTATGATTTTAGACTTATGCATGTATGTTATGAGTCAGCTTCGTCTTTAGATGATAGTTCAGCTTTGTTGAAAACAGATAGAGAGCATATTCATGTTTTGGGAGTAGTGTCTAGCACCGAGTAGGCTAAGGGTCAGTGAACCCTATGCCTCAGAACTACGCACCAATGTAGGTATGTTTAGATTATTTTGGACCTCCCTTGTGAGCTTCCCCTACCCCAAGGGGCCTTCAGCTTGATATTGATATCATGGTAGCGTCCTTATCCCTGGCAAAGCTCTAGACGGATCTGCCCACTTGATTGTGATATTCGGGACCATGTAAGCTCTATCGTGGTTATGTAGGTTATATGATGAGTGTCCTATTGTTCCTCATGATTTTAGTTATGCATATTCATCAGTCATGATATTATGTTTTCAGCAGGTTTGACCCAATGTTCAGTTTTACTTATGATTATCAGTTTTCAGCTTTGTCATTCGATTCAGTTATAATATTTAGTTATGCTCAGATTATGATTTCAGAAAATAGCATGCAAGCCCTACTCTCAAAATCTCATTTTGATTATTTTTTATAATATGCATGATTTATGATTTTACTTACTTAGCGGTTTTTACTTACCTTACATACTCTGTACATTCCACGTACTGACTGCATACTCTATGTTGTATCATTTCATGATACAGGCTCGGATATTCAGGCTCAATTTTGTCATTAGCCGAACCTGCAGCATTAGCACTTATCAGCTAGAGTGGTGAGTCCTCATCTTTTGGGGGCCCTTCTTCTCATTTGTATCTAGTACTTTCAGTTTCAGATTTTAGTGACTTAGTTGGGTTTTGTCCCATCAACTCATCAGTAGTAGAGGTTTTTCATACATAGACTGTGATCAACATCGGATTTGAGTTGTGTATTCCGATGTTATAAGATTATCAGACTTCCGCTATGTTAATTATGTTAATCTTCTACTTTATTATGTTGAGTTGGATGTTATGTTCATTCCATGGGTCGACTTGGAGCCTCTCTGGGTTCTTTGTCCCGTGTCTCGATCCGAGACTATGTTCGGGTCGTGACACCGAGTTAGATTCTATACCCTATTATTAACATCAATTCTCCCCCAAAATATTTATTTCTTTGTTATAATCGAGTGGTGCGAACTAAATTCAATTTTCCAACACAACACTTGTGCATATCATTTATTGGTCTCTGTGAGATTCAACCCCGACATCTGTCGGGATATTTATTTTGATACAATGATTGTTTATGATCCTTTGTAATGAAGAGTATATTTTAGACATTATCATTCACCTAATCCCAGAGTTATGAATAGGGATGTAGGCATCAAATTGATGCTCGCACCCAAATACAACAAAGTTAAACCAACTTCCTTGCTTCCAATAGTGATAGGAATAGTGAAACTCCCAAGATCCTTTAACTTTTTAGAAATTATTTTCTTGTTTCGGGAACTACACTCTTCTGTAAGAGCCATGGTTTCAAACTCTGTATGCCTCCTCTTATTGGCCACGATATCCCTGATATGCCTGGCGTACTTTAGAACTTCCTGCAAAAGCTCCACCAACGGAATATTTACATGAACATGATTCAACAACTCAAGAAACTTGCTACAGGTTGTGTCCTCTGTCTTTTTCTTCAACCTTTGAGGAAATGGGGGAGGTGGTCTAGTGTCACGACCCGGATCGTAGACATGGGGCAAGGGGCCCTGAGAGACCCCAAGTCAACCCATGGCACATGAATTCAACTAATCTCATTTAACTAAATGGAATATTAAGCATAAAGCATCACGGAAACATAACCATGACATAACATCAGGAAATACCAAACGTTTACATAAGCTGAATACTACACATTTTCATCTGAAAGCCTCTAACTCGCAAGATAGGTTGATGGGACAACATCCCCAACTAACCCGAGCAATACTGAAACATAATTAAAAAGAAGAGGTATCAACGACCCTCAGAACATGAGGACTCACCAACAAGCTGATATCGTAGCCTGGGATATACTAAGGATGAGGATGAGCCTGAGATTCGGACCCTGTATCATGAAACGATACAACATAGAAAGTATGCGATCAGTATGTGGAATGTACTGAGTATGCAAGGTATGTAAAACGGACATTTTAAAAGTAAAGTAAACTCATAAATAGACTTAGGAGAAGGACGTCATGCTTGCATAAAAAATCTTCGTAATAAAACATAAGGCTCAAGATTTTCAAATCTTTCATAAATCATTCATTATCATAATCGTAACTAACTTTATCATAATATAACTTGAGCCAATAACAGAAACATAATAATGCATAAGACATGCGGAACAATGGGAGGACTCGTCATAACCGACACCATCATGGTAGAGCCTTTAATGATGCCCCACTGTCTCGCTCAAGTGGGCAGAGCCGACCCTGGCTTTCCAGTTGAGGGTCGTGCATAAGGTGTGATATCACATTTGAGGGGATCATTATCATTACATCATAACATTTACAACCCATGTTGGCACGTGGTTATAGACACCGACGTAGTCCTTTGAATGCGGGGCTGCTCGGTGCTAGACACGACTCCCAAAAACATGCATATAGGCTCATACATAAATCATTATCATCATGCATAAAAACTCATTGGATAAGATATAACATTTATCATCATTGATCCCCTTTAAAACATGCTTAGCCAAGAATCAAGGCCCTTTTCATCTGCCAACATCATAAATCGATAAATCATGAAATTCATTTCACAAATCATAAATCATTTTTCACCATGTGGGCATTTCCCAATACTTCATCATACTCAATTCTTTCAAAATATACTCATAAACATGGGTATCTTGGATTCATGCATTTCCATAGTCATTAAACTTAGAATAATGAATATTCATCATAATCATAATTTTCATGAACTTCCATAAATGGAAAATTTAGATTTTAAAAGCTTGAAACATGAATTAAAGAAAATAATAACAGAACCTACCCATCATGCATATTTCCATAAATAAAACTCCGTTAAAACATACCCATCAGGAGAAATCACACGGACATGCTTTGGGTAAAACCCCATGAAATTTGAGTAGGAGAATTCATGACTTTAATCGAAATTGGGCATGGGTGAGGAAGAATTCCACCCATTTTAAAACCCTACATACCTGGGAATAGATAGGCTTAAGGTTCCTTGAGCACCCACAAAGAAATTGAAGAAAATTTGGGGAAGAAGGCCTTGAATCTCCCAAAAACCTCTCTAAAATCCTTGCATGAGAATGAGCATGCAATAGGGACTTAACTCCTTTTATCACACTCAGAATTAGGAAGTTACGAAAATGCAGTAAATTTCTGGTCGCTAGTCCTCACGAGGGAACTAACGGGTCATTTCCATAGGGGCATGACTCATTGCCTTGATCCGTTGAGTCCACTGCCCAATCCTCCAAGGGAACCCCACGAGAGACTTCATGAGTCGTGAGGTCAGACCACGACTCGTGGTCACCTTCCGTGGCCTACACTGCCCATACCAATCTTTCCAAACCTCCAGGGTTGACCACGGGTGACCTCACGAGTCTTGAGGTTTGACCACGACTCATGGTCAGGTCTGTGGCCTCCTCACTCAGACTTTGCCAAACCAAGCTGACCACGATTCACTTCACGACTCGTGGTCACTCCTCACGACTCACCTTACGAGTTGTTCTGTGACCTGGTGCGAATTTTTAGTTTTTCTCCGTTTTCACTTTTGGGTCTGATCCTTGGGTTCCCGGGGTATAACATCTAGCTACTGCAATTTTTGGTTGTGGGTTGCTAGACTCCCCTACCTTAGTCTTGGATTTCACGTCCTGTTCCTCATCCACTTTTTCTTTTCTAGGGACAACCTCACCCAGCTCCTTACCACTATGCAAGAAAATAGCATTTACATTTTCCTTGGGGTTTATCTCGATATTATCCGGGAGTGCCCCCTGTGGTCTGTTGTTCTATTGTAGGGCCAATCACCCCACTTTCCTTCAAGCTCATGGATGGATTTTTGCATTTCATTTACCACTTGCATCTGTTGCATCATCCATTGCTTCATTACCTCCTCAAGAGAACTGTTCTGTTGCTGACCCTGTGGCATTTGATAAGTGTTTTGGGGACTTTGGAAATTTTGATTCCCTCCCCATGGGGGATTTGATCCATTCTGGTACCCCTAATTATAGAATTACCTGCAAAACCTCCACCACGACCTTGTTTTTCCCACAAAATATACACATTCAGGATTAAGTGGACAACCTGAATAGGCATAGCCTTCTCCACACGCCTCACTTGATGGTTGTGGGATTTGTACCTTCTATACCTGCTGCACTTGGCGTCCTGCTGGTGTGGTCACCAACTTACTGATCACATTCACCAACTGGCTAATGTGTACCCTAATTGTTGTTATACAATCCACCTCACACTTTCCCCACACCTTTGCTGCTGCAACTCCTCTGCCTGAATCTTGATAATCTTGACTCCCCACAGACATGAGGTTCAAGAGAGCCTCAATTTCATCATATTTGTTGGATTGAATCTGTTCTTGTGCAATAGTATCAAGGAGTATCTTAGATTTGGGCTTCAGAGCCTCAATGAAGTTGTGCCCAATTATCTCCTTAGGTTGCATGTGCTATGGACAATCCCTCAAGTAACCCTTGTAACATTCCCATGGTTGAGCTAGTGTTTCTCCATCTTTCTGTACGAATCTAGAGATCTTTCCCATCAGTTCTTTAGTTCTTCTTGAAGAGAAAAACCGATTGATGAACTTATTGGAGAGGATCTCCAAAGTGGTGGTGGATCCTGCAGGCTCATTTTGAAGCCACTTCTTGGCCTCTCCAATTAGTAAGAACAGAAACAGAGTCAACTTGATATATTCATCTGAAATGTTATGGTAGTAGAAGTTTTCACTCAACTCTACAAACGTCATCATATGCTTATTGGGATCCTCATGCGGCTTTCCCTGAAATTGGCAAGTGTTTTGGACCAACCGCACAGTCCCTTCTTTCAGCTCAAAGTTCCCAGTGATGGCCAGTTTAACAATTTCTTTAGAAGCATTCTCCACATTCATCCTAGCAATTTGTATTACTGGAACTCTCTCATTCTCTTCACCTGTTGCTTGCTCGATGTTTTCCATAGCTAACCTTCGAAAGGTTCTTTCAGGATCAAGATAAGTTAAGGTTGATCCTCAAATTCTCGTGCTTGGCATACACTGAGGCAAACAACCTTGTGAACTTCAACAAAAATAAGAAACAAATGTAAAACACAGACTAGAAAAAAAATCTAACCTACAAATGATTAAACAACATTCAAGTCCCCGACAATGGCATAAAAAACTTGATGTCACCCAAGCATACACAATCACACGTGATCGTCAAGTAATATAGGATTGTTAAGTCCAGATATCGTACCCATAGGATTGTTATAAGGTTGTACTTTGATTTCACTAATCTATGAAGCAAGTAAAACAAAGATTTTTTTGGAAAATTAAAATACTAAAACTTCAAATATAAAAATTAACTGAAACAAATGCAAGCTTGATTGTATTCCGATAATGATGATGGACTAGGGAAATGTCACTTGGTTGGTTTCAAGTTGACTTTTTCAGACGTAATTAAACTAGCATGATCCTTCCTATGGTTGTTAGTTGCAAGATACTATCTCATTTCTTGTCACTATCCCTAGCATCCAAGAACTATTTCATGAAGCCTAACGCCTATATCCCTATGGTTGCAAGAAAACAATGAAATGATGATTATGGCTACTTGTATTTCAACTAAATGAGGTTGAAGGGTATATCCCTATCCTCAACAACGACTTATTTCCTATCACCAATGGGTTCAAGGATCTTTGAATTCCCATTTTGTATTTATTTTTAACTCTTTCGATTCCCTTTCCCAAGTTCAAACGAAAGCCAACAGATTACTTACAAGTTGATCAGTCTCATAAATAATTAATTAACACAAATAAATACAAACAACCATAAAAGAAGAATCAAAACTAATTTTATTTAGTCTATCAAACAACCAATCATTCACCATGGACACAACCCTAGAATATGAGTTTATCCATTCATAGACAAGTGGAAAAATAAATACTTAGTTATCATCATGCGAAAATATGAAATAAAGAAGAGAAAACCTAGTTGTAGAACCTTGTCTTCCTTCCAAATGGCTTACAAGCTTTCATGAATGAATTAATGGAATAAAAATCAGTAAAGACTACTTCAAAGTAGTCCAAAACTACTCCAAGAAGTACAAAACCACGTAACAAATGACCTAAGGCATATATTTATTGATGAGCTTTCAAATGACGTTTCTGCCCTTCAAGTCTTCGCTTCAAAATTAGCATTTTTTTGCCCCAGAATGGGCTTGGCATGCTGCCCCTCCTATCTTTCCACAGACTTGTCAAATTTGCAGCAATTTCAGCTCTAGATAAGGCCTGGCATATCTCCCCAGCCATAGCACCAGACTGAGATTTTTTTCTTTGAATTTTGGGACTTGGTACGGGGTGCCAGCCATAGCACCAAACTTGTCAGATCCTCAAATCTTCATTTCTTGCATTATTTTGAGCCCATTTTACTTAGTTTCATGCTCAAATCAACTCAAATCATTTGTTAGCGCATAAAACACACACATACATGAATTTAAGCATATGAACTCAAAACATGATCAAATATAGGTAAAAATATGGCAAATGGGCATTAAAATATGTCCAACATCACATGATAAACATACTTAACTTTGCATGGGCTTGTCTAAGTCGTGAAATCATACATACTTGAAGTAAGTTTCATAATTCAAAATCATGGTATCATAAGATAAGAATTCATAATAATTCATGCATACTAGATAATTGATCATACTTGAAATCATGGACTTATTAGCTTGAGTTTCATAACTCATGCATAATAGGGAATAATCTCCATAAATATGAAATCATGAATTACTAAGTAAATTGAGGTTTAAATCTGCCCTAATAGTCATGGAACATCAATCAAAATGTGAAGGTATTATACTCATAGAGAAAGCATGGAAGATTTCATGAAAATTGGGTAAAAACCCTAAAATTCAATTTGACATGTTTAGTAACTTGAAATCATAGAATTAGGATGAAATTGGGCATGAGGGTGAAAGAACTTCCCCCATTCATAACCCTACATACGATGTTTTGATGAACATGCAACCAAATTTAGTGACCCAAAGAGGATTTGAGAGAAACTTGATGAAGAATTCTTAGCCTTGATCTTTACCAACCTTGGTTTATGAGAGGAGTGAGGAATAAACTAAGTACAACCCTCAATTACACCCTTAAGGATCCCCTTTGGGATTACAAGCTTTGGAGATTACAAAATTGCCCCTAGAAATTAGGCTGAATTCGGATAATTGAGCATCCCAACGGTGGTCGTGATGGGTCGTCACTCGCCCGATGGTCTGTCGCCCTTGTCGTCACTCCTAAACCGAAAAGAGGTCCTACCTTTCCTAGATAACAGTAGAGGTGATAGGCCATCACTCCTTTGATGGTCCTTGGAGTCGGTCGTCACACCTAGAACATGAGACTTTATGCAATGGAACATGCAACGGTCTGTCGCTAGTCTGACGGGTTGTTATCCTCGCCGTCAAACCTCGACACTACCCGCGATACTCTGTCACCTTCTTGATGACCATCATTCCCACCGTCGGAGACATGAAACCATTATAACAAGTCGTCACTAGGTTGACGGGCCATCGACTCCTCTGTCAACCTCTGCACCAAACCTACAATTTTAGCTCTTCTTCCCTTAAGAATCCATTTCGACGCTTGAGGTGTTACAACCCATAGGGTTTCACTTATTTCTGAAAGATAGACCTCAGATTAGGTTATGATCAGTTGAAGCTGAGAGGGTAATATTCCCAAGCTAGCTTTTAGAATCCGTTATAGTCATTTTGAGTTTGTTGTCATGTCTTTTTGTTTGACTAATGCTCCTACAACATTTATGGACCTCGTGAATAGAGTGTTTAAGTCGTATTTGGATGTATTTGTTAGTGTTTTCATTGATGACTTCTTGGTTTACTCTAAGAGTGAGGAGGAGCATGGTAGTCATCTCAGACTAGTCCTTTAGACAGTTAAGGACCCAAAGTTATTCGCCATGTTTTATAAGTGCAAATTTTGGCTAAAGTTAGTGGCTTTCCTAGGCCATATATCTCCACTGAGGGTATTCAGGTTGACTCTCAGAAGATTGAGGATTTTTAAGAGATGGCCCAGACCCACAACCCCAATAGATATTAGGAATTTCTTGGGTTTAGTTGGCTACTACAGGAGGTTTGTAGAAGGATTTTCAACTATTATTGTTCCTTTGACTAAGTTGATACAAAAGAAGATCAAATTTCAATACTTTGAAGCTTGTGAGAAAAACTTTTAGGAATTAAAGACTCGTTTGACTATTGCTCTAGTGTTGACCCTACTAGAGGGAACATATGGTCTTGTTGTGTATTGTTATGCATCCAGAGTAGGCATCGATTGTGTATTGATGCAGAATTGTAAGGTTATAACTTATTCCTCTAGAAAACTTAAGTTAGGTGAGAAGAATTATCCGACTCATGACCTTGAGTTGGCAGCAATAGTTTTTGCACTAAAGATTTGGAATCATTATCTCTATGATACACATGTTGATTTGTTCACAGACCACAAGCGCCTGTAGTATATGTTCAGCCAAAAGGAGTTGAATCTCATACAGAGGAGGTGGCTTGAGTTGCTCAAGATTATGACATGAGTGTTCTCTACCGCCGAGGTAAGGTTCACATAGTTGTTGATGCTCTTAGCATGTTATCTATGGAAAGTATAGCCCATGTGGAGGAAGAGAATAGAGAGTTGGCTAAGGAGGTTCCACTACAACATTTTAGGCCTAAGACCACACTAAATCTAGACAACACTTATAAAGCGTTGTTTAAAGTACTTTTGACCACATTTTCAAAGCGTAGTTTTAATTATTAGCTTTCGGCCACAAATATTTTGGCAACACTTTTAAAATGTTCTCTATAGAGTTACAGATTACACTTTATAAATGTAGCTAAATCTTATAATATTTGGAAACCTTTTTATATATATGGCTACACTTTTTAAATGTGTTGTTTTTATTCTTCTAAAAACAACACTTCACAAATGTGGTATAATAGTCTAGATAAAAAAATTTCTCCAAATAATGAATTCCCTCCTTACATATATATTTCCCTCCAAAATAAATACAATTTTTTAATTCCAAAAATAAAATATAGCGAAAAGGAACCTAATTAGACCTAAAATGAAAAAATAGTACGCATCACTCTCAAATTAACCTTAGACGAATGAAAAAATAGAACGCATAGTGATGTCTGGTGAAGGACGGTGTGAGTATTGTTCCCCTGAGTTTTATCTCTCCGGTGAAAGGATACTGTTCCGTGAGTATTGTTCCATAGAGTTTCATATTGCTCTTCTCCGGCAATAATGTTTCTTCTCCGGTAACAATAGCGATATGGTTTCTTCTCCGGTAAGAATTTCTCTTCTCTAGTACTAAAGCTAGAAATTACTCTGAAATATTTAGTCTCTTCTAAAACTAATTTGGAATACAGGAACTAAATTGGGAAAGTGGTTGAAATTTCTCAGTAATAATTTTGAAAATTGGTCGAAATTGCTCAGTCATAATTTGGGAAATTGCTCCAGTAAGGTTTCTTCTCCGGTAAACATTTATTATGTGGTAGGAATTTGTTCTTACTTTCTTCTTCTCGTCTAAAGGGAATTTTTCAACTGGTTCATTGTTAATTAGTAAAGAAGTTATGTTTCCATCGAGAATTTAGTTGGAGTCATCGTACCTCAAGATTCATTTTTGGTTACAAAACAGACATCAAAAGCAAAAAGGGGAAAGTGCTAGAACCTTGTTTAGAGAAGTTTTTGTTGGTATTGACCAAGATTTAGATGCTCAAGTCGAATTTGGAGCATTCCAAAAAGTTGGAGATCCAACTATGAAAAATAGTGATGAATAACATGTTATTGTATTTTGAACTTCAATAAGATTGTTGAATTTGAAGTTGAACAAAAAGGGGTATTTAATCTGGGGTGTCATTCACTTCAACTGTCTTTGTCTTGACTTTGGTTGCTGAAATATGATGTTGTCTCCCCTTTCATGAACCAACTGATCATGAGAACTTCATAAATTAAACACTCTTAATATTCAATGTGGATCTGCTGGAAAAGGACACACACTTGGAACTACAAATGTAAGATCAGAGATGTGTTTACCAGTTTAACAAGGCAAGCAATTTGGACATGATAACTTTTGGGTGTATTTTAATGGCTTTTACATGCTCCACTTCTGCTTTTCTCAGATCATTTCTTAAATATTGCAGTATACTATCACTAGGTGATTTAAGAATACATTGACCTTTATAGTTGATCTTTAGTTCTTTCATTATACCTTTTCCTCTCAGGATTGCTTTATGTTAATATTGTGCTCTTATATTACCGACACACCTAAATCAATGTAGAGGTTGCATCACACAAAAGAACAACTATGGCCATTATGCATTCTAGACTACTTCGACGTAAATGATTTCTTTAGATAATATGATAAACTATGGTCATATGCCAATAAACACAACTCAGATAGGAAGATATAAACAAAAGAACAAGTACTGAAAATCTGAAGTACATGTTCCCTCATATTTGCACACCTATAAGTACTTGATCAAGTAAATGTACTACTTTTATTTTTTTTATCAGGTTAAATGTACTATTTTTATCCTCAAATTGTAACACATTACAGCTATGACAGAAAGTTATCATTTGAAGCACCTAATTACAAGATTCCATTTGAAATAGAAAAAAAATGTAACACACTGTATCTTCTATAAACATCATATTAACTAAAAGATAACTCTGTTACAAAGAAGACTTTGTTTTGTTATTTTAATTTGCATACTTGGTGTTGGAGCTCTATATTGCTGAAGTAAAACTCATCCAATACTATCAAAAAGTCAGATATATATATTTAATTATTGTAAAGTTGAGATGTATTACCTGAACTGTTAAGCAATGGGTTTTTAAACTTTCAAAATAATCCTTCAATTGTAGTAATCAACATATAATTTCAATTTTCCTCTGCATTCAAATTTATTAAAAGTATAAGATACAACCTTTCATTGAAGTAGAGATATACATAACATTAAATCCAGCAAATTGAGGTCTCTTTTGAATGTAAATGTCTTAACAAATTTATAGCATCAATTAACAACATTTTCATCTAATGTAAACTTCTTTTTGGTGTCCCTTTTTATTTGGAGAACTTCTTTGCAAGTATTCTAGCCTGTGTTCACCATACAAAATGCAGCTATTACAGTTTATATTCATCACCATTAGGCTAAACGTCATACTCCTTCGTTAGGCTGAACTACTTTTTTATTTTTTATATTTTATAATTTGAGATAAATTTTAAATAGAAAAACATGATCAGTAATGATTTGTATAGCCTATTCAAACTTATTTGAGATTCAGATACAATTATTATTGTATATTTATGTTCTTGCAAATTCTTTATTTACAATCTGAACTACAGAACCTTCAAAACTCTGGAGAAACAATGGATGAAGCATTTAGGGCAGTGTTTGGAAAGGAGCAACCTGGTCGAATACGATGTCATGGCATCTCAGTAACAACAAGCTCTCTGAAAAAAATGAGGAAATCAACAAGGTCCAACAAAAGCATAACAGTGAAATCTCTACTTTGAAAGAAGAAATACAAGAAATGAAAAAGGAAATACAAGAATTGAGACAACTGCACCAGTGCTTTAATCTATTAGTGCAAAATAATCCCGGACTGAATATTCAAGATATACCTGGATTTGTCGGCTCCTAACCAACCTTCTCCAGTTGATTATACTAGTTCACAGGGTTTGCGAGACCATAATCTTCCACATACGTCTAGATCAACTCATGGTCCAATTCTTGAAGAGGTATTTATACTCCACATTCTCACCAAATATTTCCCTTGATTTCATTTTCTTTTTTTTCTTCTTCTTCCTCTTTTCTTCTATTTGTCACTGGGTCACTGGGGAGACGCTGGGTTGTTGGGGAGACTCTGGCGAATTTATTTTTGTTCTTCTTTTCTTCTCTTTGTTGCTGCCTTGCTGGAGAGATGTTGGCTAATTTTTTTTCTTCTCTTTTCTTCTAGTTTATTATATGAAGTTATAATTTTTTTCTTCTCTTTCCTATTAGTCATTTGTGTTTTGATGGCTTGTTGTCATTGCAACTCTGATCTTTCGAGCAAGTTTGACTAAGATTGTTGCTATATTTAGTGAAGAAAAAACACAACTTTTAGATTCTTTTGTCTTCTTAATGCTTAGAATTCAATTATAATTGGTAACTATAGTAAGGAATCTAAACATGTTGAGTACTCTACTTGAGCCTTCAGAGATAGCAAGGCCATTGTGGATCTAAAACTCAGTATCTAAACTGTGTGATGCTTTTATTTCATAAGTGTGGATGAGAAGATTCTTTTCATATACAATGAATGACAAATATACATAAGAGTTTCACACAGTTCACTTTAATAGTTTCTTGCTAATGGTGAATTCTGATGAGGTGTAAAAAAAACATGTGAGTGTGTAATTATTGTTCATCTAAAACTCATGGTTGTATTAACTCTTGAAACAACTTGCACTGAATTGAAATGTCCCATTGTACTAGATTATTATATACCTTTGACTAAACTTAGTTGGGCAAAGCAAAACCTACACTATTGTTTTTCCTCGTCATATCTACCTTACTTAACCTCTCATCCAGGATAGATATCCCCTGATTTGAGGCATAATTTTATTCCTATCTAAATATTATGGAACAAAAAAGTTTATTTAGGGTTAAAACAAATCAATATAATACTTGAAGAAAGATTTACAGTAATATAATAGTTGCAGAGTTTTCAGATGAACATCAATGCTCTCAATTGTCACTCTTTTTTTTCTTTTGTGCTTCAGTTTACCAAAACATATAGTTAGATGTTTGCCTAAACAAAGGGGAAACGGCTTAAGAAATATCTCAACTTTCATATAGCTTAGGAGGCTGGGACAACCAAAGAGACTATATTTAGAAGCAGTGGTGCATTTCCCAAGAACAAGATAGAA
>JACEIK010000383.1:342501-360742 GCA_018107945.1 Datura stramonium | reverse complement strand
GAAGAAGAATTTTGGGGATAATTAGGATGTCTATTATTCATGATACTATATGAATGATCTATTGATGTGAATGGCAAAGAATTTTTGAATAAATAGGATGTCAATTATTAATGATATTGTATGAATACATTCAGTTTAATTTATAAAGTTTATTAGTACATTTTGATACTTGTTTTATTAGAATTTGTAGTACATGACTAAGTCGAGCTTCATTCCAATTATATATATGAATTTGAATTATTTTTGGCCTTTATTAGATAATTTAGTTCTTGAAATCATATCTTTATATGCTTGATAACAGAATCACATTATATACACAAAATGTAATTTTTAAACAGAAAACTTTTAGTAATAAAAATATTCAAAAATGTAATTTATGAAATAGCCAAATTGCCACACTTTAAGAGTGTGGCCATAGAGCTGATACGTCTATCATGAACATAGGCAAAGGCTACATTTTTTAAGTGTTTTCGTAGAAGCCACACTTTTTAAGTGTTGCCTATAAACTACTAAAGGCCACAGTTCTGAAGTGTAGTTCTAGCATGAGAAATTGTTGCCATATGGGTTATAACAAGCGTGGTCTTAGTTTCCAGATAGACCACGCTTTTAGGCGTGGCATGAAAGGCAATATTCGAAAAGCGTGGTCTTAGTTCTAGGGTTACGGTCATCTTGCCAACCCCCTGAAAAGCGTTGCCAAATCAAAGGCCACACTTTTTGATAGTTTAGACCACACTTTTCAAGGGTGGTCAAAGACCAAAAATGTTGTAATGTGCATAGACTTTCACACTTGGGAGTCCATCATCTAGACTCCAAAGAAGGTAGTGTGCTTGTTCAAAATAGGGTCAAATAATCTCTAGTAGAAGAAGTTAAGGAAAAGCAGGATAGAGACCCCCTCTTGTTTCAACTAAAGAAACATGTCCACAAGCAAAAGGTGTTGGTTTACACACAAGGGGGAGATGATGTCCTGAGGAATAAAGGAAGGTTATGTGTCCTGAATGCAGATGGTCTCAAAGCTAAGATCATGGCAGAAGCACGCAACTCCAGGTATTTGATTCACCCAAGTTTAATTAAGATGTACTATGACTTGAGAGAAGTCTATTGGTGGAACGACATAAAGAGAGACATTGCAGACTTTATGGCTAGATGCCCAAATTATCAACAGGCTAAGGTTGAGCACCAAAGTCCATGTGGTGTAGCTTAGAATATAGCAATCCTTGAATAAAAATGGGAGATGATCAATATGGACTTTATCACCGGTCTACCAAAGTCAAGGGCAATATTACTCTATTTGGGTGATTGTATATCGAATGACCAAGTTAGCTCATTTCTTATTGATTACGACTACGGATTCAGCCGAGTACTATGACAGATGGTATATTCAAGAGATAGTCGGACTTTATGGAGTTCCATTATCCATCATATGAAATAAGGGAACACAGTTCACTTCTCAGTTTTGGAAGTCATTTTAGAGAGGTTTGGGTTCGAAGGTGAACCTTTGCATGAATTTTCATCCACAGACAGATGGTCAAGTAGAGCGGACGATCCAAACATTGGAGGATATGTTAAGGGCATATGTTATTGACTTCAAAGAAAGTTGAAATGACCATTTACCTCTTATTGAGTTTGCATATAACAAGGGCATGTGTTATTGAATTCAAGGGAAATTGGGATAACCATTTACCTCTTATTGAGTTTGCATATAACAATAGTTATCACTTCAGCATTCAGATGGCTCCTTATGAGGCTCTTTATGGGCAGAGGTATAGAGCTCCAATTAGTTGGTTCGAAGTTTGTGAAGCAGATTTGATAGGGACAAACTTAGTTCAACAAGCCATGGAGAAGGTTAAGATCATTTAGGAAAGGCTGAAGATTGCTCAGAGTCGTCAAAAGTCTTATATAGATATGAGACGTAGAGACTTGGAGTTCGTAGTAGATGATTGGGTTGCAGTAGATGATTGACTATACTTGAATGTTTCACCCATGAAGGGTGTCATGAGATTTGGGAAGAAAGGTAAGCTCAATCCCCACTATATTGGTCCATACCAAATTTCAATGAGAGTTGGCAAGATAGCTTATGAGATGGAGCTGCCAGCCAAACTAGCATCACTTCATCCAGTTTTCCACGACCCTTCACTAATTTTCCCTATAGAGAGTGTGGGATTTAATGACAACCTATAATATGAAGAGGTCCCAGTTGAGATTCTTAATCGTCAGGCTCATAAGCCAAGAAACAAAAAAGTCGCTTCAGTGAAAATGTTATTGAGGAATCAACTAGTTGAGGGAGCTACTTGGGGAACTGAAGCAGATATGATGGCTAAGTATCCTCATGTATTCCCTCCTAGTTCAAAATCATATCGAGGAAGCATTCCCTTCTTATAGTACTCTTATCAGTCTCATGTCCCATTAGTTGTTGTTGAAGTCCTTAGTATGGTTGCATATTATGTGAATTCAGTTAAGCTTAGTTGAGTTACTCCCTGTTAGATCACCTATAAGTCCAGTTCAGTCTTCATTCAAGGATAAATGATCCCAAGGGGGAGATAATATAATGATCCCCAAAAGTCCCTAGATAATATACATGAAGTAGAAAGCAGAAATGGACAAACCCCTACTGAATGAGTCATATCACGACTTGTGGTGAGTAAACATGAATTGTGACATCATCTATGACAAGCATCTATGGTTCCTAGTCCCTGACCCAACAATTCATGTAACGATTCTTTATGTTATATAAAAACTCGTTATGAAGAACTGTGGTGTGAGATTCAGAGAAAAGTCAAGGCACTGTCAATGACCACAAGTCTCTACATGACTCGTGGTGTCACTTGACGAGTCATGGTATGAAATCGTGGGAAGAAGATTAGAGACTGACAAACTTGACTCCAGTGACCATGAGGGGTCACCACGAGTCGTGGTCAATCACCACGAGTAGTGTAACAACTCATCATCACTGAACGGGAAAAAATTTACAAACGAGATCTTAAGGGTATTTTAGTAAATTCTTATATTTTAATCATCTAATCCAGAATATTTTGGGATTTATAAGGAGTATATTTAAGGGTTTAATTATTCTAAACACTCCCATTATAATGTAAGTTCAAGATCATTAGGCTCTCAAGTCATCAAGCAACCTGGGGATTCATCATCTTCAACCTAGGGTTTCTTCAAGCTTGAGTCTAAGTTCTTCATCGTAGGTATGTAAGGTTAAATTAAGTGAGGATTTCTATTCCTCCTCATGCCTACATATATATAAGAGTTTCATTGAGATTAACTCTAGGGTTTTTCCCAATTCTTGAATTTATCTTCTTCCCTATATGTTGAATGGTTCATTGTTGAATTCTTCATATTGAATTGTATCTGTCGTATCTCTTAGTTGCTGATCATTACTCTCTTAATATTTATTGATGATACCTATTGATTCTTGATTGACTGATGATGGTTCATGTCTCTTATCCTATGTACCCAATTGCATGAAAGTCATGATTTTGAAAGCATTGTAATTTGAGATAAATGCATTATTTTCTTATAGTTGAGCAGATTTTAAGAGAGTTTTCACAAAGAGATTTTTTAAACTAAAAGTACAATTTTTAGCATGATTTTCAAATGCTAAAGTGTGTTATGTTCATATGTGAAATTTCATGTGAGTGATGATTGATTGACATAAATCCTTGAGTAGGAGTTAATGTCTTGGTATATTCAGTCTCAGAGTCTCAGTCCATGCTCAAAACACGAAGATTCCTAAAAAAGGTCAGTTATCAGTGTTGGGATTTTTCCATGTTGTTAATATCAGTCGTTTTTCATAGTCAGATTATTCTAGTCCAGTTTCAGTCAAAATACTATCCTACTCAGTAACTTCAAAAATGTCAGCTGATTAGTTTGACTTCAGTCTTTTCCTAAGGTGTCAGTGGTGCCTCCCAGTTTTCAGAATCAGACTCAGAATCTAGTTTATTGGTCCATTAGGAGGTCATGACATTTTAGAAATACAGCTAGACTAGCCTCAGGACCCCAGTTCAGTTATCAGTTTGTTCTTTAGATGGTTACGACGCTTCTAGTTAAGCAGCTCTGATTAGTCTTAGAACTCAGTTTCCAAATCCGATCCTATAAGATGCTCAGGGAACTCTCAGATAGTATCCCTGAGTCAGTTATAGTCTTAGGCCCCAGTATCGAGCTATCCGTTTGGCAGTAGTAGTCGTGATAGGATTATTCAGTGGGAGTAGGACTTAGCACCGAAAGGGCCAGGGTTCCAGCGCACCCAGGTTCTAGAACTACATTGCCACCGTAGGTTATATTTACTTGGCCTCATGGCCCCCGACAATGATTCTCACAGTCCATGCCTTTATACCCTGACAAGGTATATTGGGTCCTACCGACGGGGTGTGTACATCAGACTCCACGTCTATCTCACGTGGTTATATGTCAATTATAGCCTCTCCTACTAGTCAGTTCAGTTCAGTCTCAGTTTCGACAGTTCACTTCAGTGTGTTCAGTTCAGTGTGGTCTCTCAGAATTAGTGTTTTGGACTTAGGGCATGGTTTGACCATGAGACAGGGTCACCTTGACCATCTCAGCTTACTTCAGTTTATTCAGTTTCAGCATTTCAGTTGGTCATTGCATGTCATTACAGTTCAGTTACGTATTACTTGCATGCTATTATAGTTCAGTTATTTATTACTTTATGTTATATTTTTCTCCCACTTACTTAGTACATTCAAAGTACTGACGCATACCTTCTATGTTGTATTGTATTATGATACAACTGCAGGTTCTCAGTCTCAGTACAGTTAGTTGACCTACTCCAGGAGTTACCAGCTGGTGAGTCCTCATCTTTTGAGGACGATGTTGTTTTTCTGTAGTTTCTTTCATTCAGTTAGACCTTAGAGTTAGCTGGGGACTTGTCCCAGCAACTCATCAGACTTTCAGATTTATATTTCAAATGTGTGAATTATTATTATTATTCAGCCTTCCTTAAATGACTGTACTATTTAAACTTCTGCTATGTTTTACTCAGAATACTAGTGTGTGATAGACCAGTGGTTGACTTAGGGTTACTTGTGACTCCAAGTACCATGTCCTATCCAGGGTGTAGACTCGGGGCGTGATCTGTTGGAATACAAATCATTCAAGTTCCACCCTAATATATGATAAGGACCAAAAACTAACTTTCAGCTAATCAGAGGCGTGAGAGTCTAGGTAAATCATAGAGATACTTTTTCTTACTCAATTCATGGAATCATGAGCCAAGATCACAATATAAATCATGGGTTCTATATTCATGCCAATTAATAGGTTCAAATCATTCTTTAAACATGTATAGTGAAATCATGGTAAAAAGCATGTGCATACTTCATAAGAACCATAGCTTGAAAATAATGCTAATGCATAGGAAAATTTTAGAAAACATGCTACTACCATTTCTCATGTCAAAAATCATGAATTTAATAGTAATTTCATAGCATACATTGCAGCTTATCATGAGGGTCTGAAAATTTATGAAAACATAAGAGAAATCATGCCAGATTGAGACCTTAAGACATAAATTCTTGTTAAAATTAAATGACTAGGGTTTTTATGTAAATCTCAGGACACAGGGACGAAAGGGGATCCTTGTTGAAGTCCCACATACCTGGCTTGATGAAATATCCTTCTAGAACTTGGATCTTGAAGTCGTTGAAGAAACCCTAGGTGTTCTTGAGTTTTGGAAGAGAAGAGGAAGAAGGATTTGTGAGTGTTTCTGGATTGGAATGAGGGATAGGCTAGATATTCCCCTTAAAACTGTCCCTCCTGGTACCCAAAATGACATAACTTCAGAATTAGAAGCATAGGAGTTTACAAATATACCCCTGGAGAAAACTGGAAAAACTTACCGAACTGGAACCACAACTCATGTAATGAGTTGTCGTCCCCTCAAATGACTCATCGTCTCACCCATTAAGTACTCTGGAAAATTTACACAGATTCATAATTCGTCAAACCATGACCAACATCACGAGTCGTTACTTGCCCCAACGAATCGTTAGACCCACTCGTCAAGCACACTGGAAAATAACTGCAGAACTTGAGCTTTCTCAACTCATGATTAACATGATGAGTCGTTGCTGCTACTAATGACTCGTCAAGTCACCCATCAAGTACACTGACTTCTCAACTGATTCACCACCCAATGACTGACATAACGAGTCATTGCCCCTTCTAACGACTCGTTACATCCATCTGTCAACTACACTGGATCTACCTCAAGGCTACAGCTTCTCCTATCCAACGACTAACATGACGAGTCGTTGCCACACCTAACAACTCGTCACCCCCTTCCATTGACTATACTTCCTGAGACTTAACCCAGGGTCCCTATCCTCCACCCAAGACACACCTAACGAGTCATTGCCAGGTATAATGACTCGTCAGGTCGTCCGTGGCCACTGGGCTTGCCATCCTTTCCTTACAGATCCCCACGGGTCATACCACGACTCGTTATGTATCCTAACAAGTCGTTCCCTGACTCGTTCTAAGGCAAGTTTCTGCTGAGCTTCATCTGGCTCTGGGGTCTGATCTCAAAGACTTCTGGGGTGTTACATAAAGTAAATTTTTATTTTTGAAAATCAAAGGTTTTGACCATAAAAGCTCACAAGTTTTCATAGGTTTGAGCCAAGTCTTATGAGTAAAGTAATGAGATTTTGAGCCAAGGCTCAACAAGAGTTTTTAAACATCTATTAGATCTATAACTAAAGCGCTTTATAAATGATGTTTTCAGTTGCCTCAAATAGGCATATTTATATTATTATAGTTTTGGGAGGATTATTTAGAACTAAGTGGGTGAAGAGTTTATATAACTTGTAATCCCCAGGACTACATAGCCAGCATAGGTTAGAATCATGTTGCTAATTCGTGTGACTCCTCATATAGCCCATAGTAAGGGCTCAATTATGGATCCATAACTAGGGATCGTCCTCTGAAGGATTTGGACGGCTCTACCAACTTGAGCGAGATAGTTAGGCATCATGTGCTCATTCATGATAGTTACAGAGATGATTTTTATGCATGATTTTATTGTATAAATTGTTTTATACATTGGTCATATTGTGTTGAATACATCATATAGATTTTCAGTTCCAGTAAGTTATTTTAGTCAGTTTATTTCTTTTAATTTAGATATTTTTGCTTAACTATTGTTTCATTCAACCATATTACATACTGTATATTTCATGTATTGGCACCACTTGGCGCTGCATCTTGTTTTGATGCAGATTCAGGTAGACAAGATTAGCAGCAAATGCTTTGTTAGGATCTCACTTCAACCAGATGTTAGTGAGGCCTCCTATAATTGGAGAGTCCCAGTCTTATTGAGTTATTTTATTTTATAGAGCTTTATGTAGCCATGGGAGCTTTGTCCCGAAACCTATTCTTTAGTTATAGAGGCTTCATAGATGATTAGTCATAGTTGAGTCAATAATGTTACTTTTTAACATTGATTTTAGTTACAGTTAATAAATGTTATTTTATTTTTCCCATTACAGTTAATACTTTCTCTATACTATATTGTGTTTTTAGCTAGTAGTTATCTAGGACAATGGTTCGCTTGGATCACTAGGTGCTCTGATCATCGGCCACATCCAGGGTGTAGACTCAGGGCCTGACAAACTCCCTAAGGCACACTTGGCACACTAGTCAATCAGTCCAACCATGAAGCATGTGTGATGGAATTGACTATGCCAGTGATATATGCATACTTTTGGGTTGCCTTCCAAATATCACCTGATTTAATATTGCGGCACAATGTAGATACTACACAAAGTGAAGCATCCCTTGGGTCCAAGAAGCACCTGATTTAACATTGCGGGATGATGTAAAATACCTGAATCAACCAAATGGAAAGTTGTCCTTATGACGGGACTTTCTCACCCATTTTCTTTCTTTCGAGCCGCAGAGGTACTTTATCACTGATTTGGTTTTGGCCTTCTTTTTATTGGGTGATTCCTTGGATACATGCTTAGTTTGTCCCACTTAACTTTCAGTAATGCTAGCCACACAAATATTCCCAACTTCTATGAGCAATAAGTGGCCCTTTCCAGCTTTTAAGGTGATTCTTTCATATTTGACCAAAATATAATCTCATGCTTCTCTGAGTCCATAAGTTCCCTTCTGGTAAATAGAAAAGGTCTCCCAAGGATAATTGGGATGTCTTTATCCATATCTCAATCCAACATCACAAAATTAGCCGGAAGCATAAATTTTCCGACCTTGACTAACACATTCTCCACCACCCTTACCGGCGTTTTGATAGACTTTTCGTCCATTTGAAGCCGAATAGAGGTGGGATTTAGCATGGATAATCTGAATTGCTTGTATATCTAGGGGAATCAAATTTATACTATCCCCATTATCAAATAAGGCATGGAAGTAATCATATCTTTCAATTCAGCAAGGCACGGTGAACTCACTCGGATCACCCTTTTTCTCAACACTAGTGCCAAAAATAATGGCACTCACATGATGTGTCATAGGAACCAACTCTTCATTATCACTTGGCAACTTCCTAGTCAATAACATCTTCAGGTACTTTGCAAAACTCGCCATCTCTTTGATAGCAGCAACAAAAGAAACCAGAAGTGTGGCTTCTTTTAGTCGCTCAATATGTTTCTCAACCTTTGCATCAAGAGCTTGTTTCGCCAGACTTTGTAGAAGGTTGGGACAGGCAAAGGAAAATATTTAGCAATGATATCCATACCTCTTTTGGTCTTCCTCTTCCTTTTAGAAGCAATTGTATCATCTTCATCAACCTCCTCTACCGGTGGCTTCTTGACTTCATCATCACCTATCTCAGCAACTTATGGCTTGATCAACCCCTCACTTTGATCATCAGCCTCATGCACAATTTCAACTTCTTTACAAACCATACCGTCAACAACCTCACCACCCATGTATCATACAATCTTGCCACTCCTAGTGAAAATAGCTATATATTTACCATTAGACATGCTAACATGTCCCTTAGGGTTGGCCACTGTGTTGCTCGAAAGATATCCCTTTTGTTTGGGGTTATGTTCACGTAAAAGGTCCCTTACTTGCTCTTTACCAACCACACCGTCAACAACCTCACCACCAATTGATTGTACAATCTTTCCACTCCTAGTGGAAATGGCCATATATTGACCATTAGACATACTGACATGTCCCTTAGGGTTGGCCACTGTGTTGCTTGAAAGATATCCCTTTTGTTTGGGGTTGTGTTCATGTGAAAGGTCCCTTACTTGTTATTCCAATTTTTGAATGGACATGGTATGGGAGCAAACAATTTCTATCAGGCTCTTTAATCATGCATCCAACCATTCTTGATTTGCAAGTACCTTTTCTAACATTCCCTCAAGCTTGGAACTCCCTTGCTCTTGAGAAGGTCTATCCCTCCAATTTTGAGAACTAGAGGAAGGACCCCTTGGTGGGACATAAGGATTTGAGGTCCTATATTGATAATTTCCATTGTTGTGCCACCCTTGACTTAGACCACCATAATCATTCCTTGGGTAGTATTAACCTTGTCCTTACGATTGAGGTCGTCACTATCCTAGATATGAGGAAGGCAGATGGCCTTGATGTTGTTTCAGGTAGTATGGTCTATAAATTCTGGATATATTTCCAACATAGTTAGCATCTTCTACTTGCATAGGAGGTTTCTCTTGGTACAGTTGATATTGATAAGGAGGAGGCGACATCCATTCCTATATTAAGAACCATTCAGGGCTTCTTCAACAACATGCACCTTTTTGACCTGAGCCTCCGTCAAATTTTTTATAAGTAGGGCTATGTTGGTGGCCATAACCATCATTATTTGATCACCATCTCGGTTCTCCTACATCAAGTATGATAATGATGAAGTATCCATATTTATCCCTCCACTATGGTCTCCACCATGCGATGCACGATTGTTCTTTGCAATTTGATCCAAAATATTAGCAATCTGGTTGAAGGTATTGTCCATGAAGCATCCCCAGCTGCATTGTTTGCAACAAACTATGTTAGTGGGTCTAAGTCTGTATTGAACTTTTCAAGAAAAATATCCTCGGATAAACTGTGATTAGCTACCGTAAGTATATATTATTTGAAACATTCCCAAGCTTTAAAGAGTTGCTCCCCAGGAAGTTGTCAGAAGTAAAAGATCTTATCCTACTACTCCGCCTTCTTAGTTGGTGGGAACCACTTCTTGAGGAACACATTTACAAGCTCTTTCCATTTATGGATTGCATTTCGAGGCAACCTGTGCAACCACTCTCTAGCTTTCCCGGTTAAAGAGTATTTGAAAAACCTTAGTGATGTCGCTTAAGCGCACGTGGTCATCAATTAATATAAGACGGTGAAGTCCTACTTATTCATCCCTCAGAGACTTGTCAGATCAATCATTTTAAGGTTAATTCTTTATTTTGATATTCTAACAAAATAAATAAAAATGGGGAATGGTTTGAAGAATTAAACTACTGAAAACTTGAAGTATAAAATTAACTAAAGAACTCAGCTTATCGCAAACTTTTTTGTACTTCAAATGATGATGAAAATCCAGGGAATTGGCACTTTCCTTTCAGGTTGAGTTTTAAAGATATGATTGTGCTAGATTAATTCTTCCTAAGGTTACTAGTTGCAGGTTACTATCCCTTTTTTTGCCGCTCTCCCGAGCATCCAAGAACTATCTCATGAACCCTAATGCCTATATCCCTATGGTCGCAATAGAAACATGAAACGAAGGTTACGCCTACTTGTATTTCAACTAAACAGGGTTGAAGGTATATCCATATCCTCAAAAACAAATTCTAACCTTCAACCAATGGGGCAAAGGATCTTTGAATTCCTATTTTACATTTACTTTTAACCCTTTTGGTTCCCTTTCCAAATTCAATCTAAAGCCAATAGATTTACTCACAAGGTGATCAGTCTAGTGAATAAGCGATTAAAACAAAGTAAATATAAACAACCTTAATGAAGAATCAAACTAGAATTAATCATTTTTTCAAACTTTAACTATCAACTATGGCTAAACTCCTAGAATGGGTGTTTATCCACACATAGACAAGCATAAAAACAAAGACATAATCATCATTTGAAGTAATACAATAAATAAAAGAGGAAACCTAAGTAGGAACTTGTCTCTCCTCCAAAAGACGCATTTACAACCTTCTACGATCAAACAAAATGATGAATGATATGCTAAAAATGCCCTAGATGTTGTATTTATAGGTGAGCCTTCAAATGATGCTTTTTCCCTAAAGTAAATTTCTTAAAAATCAGTAAAATCCGTCCAGGAAGTTTTCTGGCGTGCCACCCCATGCATAGCCCGAAGTCTATGTCAATTTTCCTATAAAGTATAGCTCTGGGTGCCCTATTCCAGCCATAGCACCAAGGACCTAACCAAATTTCTGCACTACAAAACACCTCTGCCACCCCTCTCCATCCGTAGCACCAGAATGTTGGGAAAATTTCCTATATCTGGAATGCTCTTGGAGCTCCACGCCATCTATCTCGCTAAGATGTTAGTCAAATTCTTATCTCCGAAGCTAGGGACCTGGTGCCCCATGCCATCCATAGCACCAACTTTGGTGCATATTTCTCTTAAGCACAAGTGTTGGCATGCCAAGCCAACCATAGCCTCAGGCCAACTTTCATGAACTCTTCTTTCTCACACCTCGGGTCATTTTTGGGTCCTTTTTCCTTGGTTTCCTACTCAAAACATCTAGAAACATTCATTAGCTCACAAGACACATGAAAACATGAATTGATATATTTCATAAGGATTATGAACTCAAAATAAGGCTAAATATAGGTAAAAATATGGCAAATGGGCATAAAAATATGCCCAACATCACCACCCCACACTTAAACCATTATTCTTCATCAAACAATTCTCAACTTCATGCACAAACTCATATTTTCTCACCACTTTACACCTTTATCAATTCTTACTCAAACAACTAGAAGAGAGCATATCATTAAGTCGTTCATTAACTTTTAGCAATTCACATCAAGCACATGTAGAGTTTTCACATTCAAGACTACACAATTTCTATAACCAAATCATTTTTCAAAATAAGGCCAACATGATTAAATGTGAAACATGCAACACATCATACACCGACTTAGACATCTTATTCCCCTCACTTTTAGTGATGTTCCTCTCTCAAATTATCAATGGAAAGCATGAAACATAATAAGTAAGGCACACTTACACTCAGAAATGATGTTTCATACATTTGCAACATACCATCATCTTGCCCTTTATGTACACTTAGACTACTTAGTCATTTCAAGAGATTAAGATCATAAGGACTTTTCGTGGTTGTAATACCGGCTAAGGGACGTAGGAATGATTTTTCTTTTATAGTGACTACCAATACTAAGTACTTTTAAGGCATTTTTTCTTATTTCAAGTCCACCACCTTTTCCCTGTTATTAACCCCTCACTTTACTCACCCTTTTTCTTTTCTTTCATGCCCTTTTTTTTCACTACTTGACTACTAGCCTCTTCTTATAGAATTACTAAGAATTTTCACTCTTAATACTCTTTCTTTCATTGTCCTAGTAGCAAGCAAACAACATATTTTTTGGGCACCCATTCTTCCTACTTTCTCTTCTTACTTTCCACACATATTTCGCTCTTTCCCCTCCCTTTTCATTCACAACTTGGTGGACCTTCACTTTCAAGTCTCAAAGTGCTTAAGACTACTTTAGATCAACAATTCTAGAGGTCACAACAGCATAGAATAGGATACTGTTGTGGCTAAGAAATGAATAAGGCTTAAATCTCAAGGGGGTTAACTAGGAAAAATGTTCAGGAAGATAAAACAAACATGGGAAAACATGGCTTTTTTAAAGAAACGCCTCAATCATCTCTTGACTCTCTAATAACTAGCCATCCAACATACACTAAGGCAAGTTCTAGATGCACAATATGTACAAAACAAAACAATTAATCTCACCTCACATGGAATTAGACTCTAATTGGTTTCCTATAGCTACCCATTCATACAATCACATTGAATCACATTTTTCATTATTAAGCCCGACAAGTATATTGAGTCAAATTAAAGGATCTTGTGTGTCTGTCACGAAATTCTCAATTAAGATGACCAATTCAATGCCTCAAGCTTCGCGTCTAAGTTGAATGTCAAAGAGCATACAAGTGACTTATGCCTGACTCAAACCAAAAAATAAAATAAAAAACGTGACTAATTTTTCTTAAGACGGTTGTCATCCATCTATCATAGGGAAGGGTCACTACTCTACGACGACACAAAAAATGAAAAAAAAAATTGAAAATTTTGACTCTAAAATTAAACTTCACCCAGTTCAAAGGTCTCCCTTTCGTAAAGGAACTGAGGTTAAAAGAAAAACCAAAGGGTGGATGAGATGTCATTTTCAAAAATATTGTCAGATAAAATTGATGACATACTCATCCTTAACCTCAAAATCCAGGGAGACATACCCTCACCCCACACTTAAAGCCTTGCTATATCCTCAGAGAAACTAAAATTAAAGATCATATTAGAGTGAGAAAATACTCTGTGAGGCCCTCTAGGGCCTAGCTAGCAGCAGGTTTCTTGGATTCACGAGTCGCACAACCTCACTCTTAAGTTCAGACCATTCTCCTTAGCTTTGATTCTGGGTACTCAGACTTCCCCTTCTCTGCAAAAGAAAAACAACAGTGACACTATATATAGAAGTGGGACAATTACATTTTTACATATTGGTTTGCCTCCCAACAAGAACCTGATTTAACGACGCGGCACGACGCAAGAGCCCTCAATCATTTTGCAAGAAAATTGAGATCTTATCTCTATAAAAGTTATCCTCATAATAATGCTTCACCCTTTGGCCATTAACCAAGAAGGTTTTGTCAGACACCAAAGGCTTAAACTCCACTATACCACGTGCATTTACATTCACAATCTCAAATGGGCCTGACCACTTCGATCTCAACTTTTCCCCAAACAGCTTCAACCTCGAGTTGTAGAATAATACCAACTGCCCTACATGAAACTCACGAAGTTGAATACTCCTATCATGCACTCTCTTAGTCCACTCCTTGTACATTTTTGCAATTTCATATGCACAGAAACAGAACTCATCCAGCTCAGGAAGTTGCAGCAACCTTTTCTCACCAACAACCTCCATATCCATGTTCAACTTTTGGATGGCCTGATATGCTCAGTGTTCTAGCTCAACCGGTTGATGACATGCTTTCCAAATAACTAACCTATATGGTGAAGTACGAATAGGAGTTTTGAAATTAAAGTTATTCGGTAAGCCCATATTGCATCATCCAACTTGTTGGACCAATCTTTTCTGTTTGTGTTCACAGTCTTATCAAGAATTCATTTGATTTCTTGATTTGACATTTCCACGTGTCCATTGGTCTGTGGGTGATAGGTTGTTTCTACCTTGTTCTTCACATTGTTGGCCAATAAATTATTGAAGAGTTGGTTACAAAAGTGCGTACCTTCTTTGCTAATTATGGTTCTGGGTGTACCAAAACGGGGGAATATATTCTTCTTCAAGAACCGGGTCACTACCTTTGAATAATTGGTAGGAAGTGTTGCAACCTCCACTCATTTTGACATATAATCAACAGCTACAAAAATATACCTATTCTTGTTTGACGGGAGGAAGGGTCCCAGGAAATCAATTCCCCAGCAGTTAAATAATTCCACTTCTATAATTCCTCTCTGAGACATTTCTTGCCTCTTCAAAATGTTCCCTGTTCTCTAACAATTGTCACAAGATGTAGCAAACAAATATGCATCCTTGAATAGGGTGGGCCAAAAAAATTCAGCTTGAAGGACCTTTGTTGCAATTCTATATCCCTTTTGGTGTCCACCATAAGTGAGGAATGGCAGCTTTCCTAAATCTAGTGCACTTCTCCCTTAGGAACACATCTTCTGACCAGCTGATCGGGACCTATTTTGTACAAGAAGGGTTCATCAGATATGTATAATCTGTTGTCATGAAGAAGTCTCCTTTTTCTGTCTGGGGTTGCATCGAGTGGGTATACACCATTGACTAGGATATTCACATAACAGCATACCACAGCGGTTCTGGACTATGCACAACAACTAATTGTTCGTCAAGGAATGTCTCAACAATGTCAGCCTTGCAGTCAATATGCTTCCTATCCTCCAATCGAGATAGATGATTTGCTACCTGGTTCTCGATGTCTTTCCTGTCTTTAATCTCAATGTTAAATTATTGTAGTAACGGTATCCATGAAATGAGTCTGGGTTTAGCATCCTTCTTTTCAAACAAGTACTTGATTGCAGCATGATCAATGTACACTATCACCTTTGTCCCTACTAGGTAAGCTCAAAATTTATCAAGCACATACACCACCACCATAACTCCTTTTCAATCACAGTGTAATTTTCTTGAGCTATATCTAATGATTTGCTTGCATAGTAAATGGGTTGAAAACTTTTCCCCTGTTATGCCCCAAGATAACTCCTATAGCAAAATCAGTGGCATCATGTTACACCCCATAAGTTTCTAATGTTTAGATGGCCTACTTGTACGTTTCTTAAGAGTTTTAGAATATAAAATGTATGAGAAAGGGGCCCGGGGAAAGGTCGGACGAGCGCGGATTCGGGACCACACGGGAGAAGGCCCCCAAAGGGGAAATGTGGCACGGCCCCTAATTGGCGCGTTAGGCTCCATTGCACAGCCTAGAATTGGCACGATAGGGTCTGTGCCATGAACCCCTGTCCACTGCCTCAAGTATATATATGTTTCACCCTTTGATTTTTATTTCATTTCAGCTATCACCTTCGACCAGCAGAGGAGAAGTACGAAGAAAGTAAGTAAATTCATCTATTTTATGCTGCTAAACGCCATCAAAATTCAAATTAACTCCGAGTATTGAAGTTTAAGGCTGCAGGGAGCATTGCTGCGGAGTTATTTTCACGAAATTCACCCAGAAAATCGTAACTCTGCCGAGCTAAAGTTATTGGAATTGCTTCAAACTAGTGTCAATACGGTCACAGGATTAAAGTAAGCATTTCTCCCTTCTGGATTCTCGAGAAATTATGAGTTTTCAACCGTGTTCAGTTAAGTTGAAATATAGTTAATATTTATATGTAAAGTTATTGTTTTATTTGAATTTTGTATTGAAATTAACCTTATTCTTCCAATAATGCGATTGCAGTTGAGAAGAGCAGTTGAATACGAGGTGAAACTCGCCAGTTAACCAGTCATCGGCGAACGAGGTATGTTAAGGCAGTTTCCTCCAGCAAGTTAGTTCTTTAAGCATGATAGCTCAGTTTGAAATCTAGTAAGATTACCAGAAGCATGTCTTTTATGATTAGTTCTTTTTATTAGCTGAGATCAGTACTCCATATTAGTTTGGGATATATTATGCTTGTATAGCCTTAATGACTGACCCCAGGGTTATTAGTTGTGTCATCGCCCGCCAGGGGCGAGATGACATCTCTCTACGAAGCGGTATGCCATCCACCGGGGATGAAGATGGGGTTCCAGATCCTCATATGCCGTGGTTGGCCTTATATACACCCCCGTTGAGCCTGGTGCCCGGGGTGCAGATATCAGGAGTCCACCGGACTTAGACACAGTTATAATCAGGGGTCGAGCGGGCTCAATTACAGACCCAGGGGATTGGTAGAGTGGCTATAGCTATTAGTTGACCCAGTGTGACCTTGGATTGGGAGTATATAGACTGAGGTGTACTCACTAGGGCTTATGGGGGGCCCAAGTGGGTTATTCTGTGCTGGTTGTACCTTCCGGCTTATGGGGCTAGGTAAGGTTTATGTTTGCTTTAGTTATTGATAATTAGACAGTAAGATGTTTTATTGTCAGGTATGATCTCTATTCCTTTCTTTCAGTTGTTTTCAGTTCTATCTCTTCATTTTAGTCATTTATAGTTATCGCCTTACATAATCAGTACATAGTGTACTGACGCCCTTTCTGGGCGCTGCATTACTTGCCTGCAGGTATAGATAGATGAGGAGCAGGTCCCTTGTAGCTTTCATCCAGTGTCACAAGAGTAGTTAGCTCCTTTCTTTCGGGGCTTGTAGATAGAAGGTTTACTTCTTTTGATTGTACAGTTTATGGGTAGGTCGGGGCCCTATCCCGACCATCATATTACTCCTAGAGGCTTGCAGATGGTTTCTATTTCCCTAAGGTTATCTATTATCGGCTGTATGGGGTCTATATGTGCTTTAGTTTACATGTTGGTCTTGAGGGGCCTTGTTTAGCTGATAGATTAGCAGCATTGTCGGTTATAGCGTAGCTTAGCACTGGATTTACTTTACAGTCATAACTAGACATCATGGTGGTCTTTTCGGCCCGCATAGGATTCCCTGTTGTTGTTGTTTCTGGCTAGCTAGTTTTCTTTTACAGGTGGCTATAAGGCCTTGTTGGTCGGGGGCTATGTTTACAACCGAGATATAGCCCGTTGTTTTCTTGATTTGAGGAGTAAGCCTGCACCAGGAGTGCTTAGGCTCAGTCTGTCACGCCCCGCCTTGGGGGGTATGACTGGCACCTGGTGCCCTAGAAGGACCTGGACTACTAACTGGTGGGCCGAGGCACATCTGGTGCCTGGCTANTTACTTCTCTATCATGCTTGAAATCGAAAAATTTAGCAAGAATTGAGGTTGAGTTCAAGAACATACCTTTAATCCGATGAACTTGAAGAAAAATTGAAGACACTTTGATCTTAGGTCCGTGCCACGTTGGGGAAAGGGGGGATTTTTGGGTGTTTGTCGCGGAGGGAGTGAAAAATGGGGAAAAATTGAGGGAATTTCGGGATTAAAAGGAGGGTTTTTCGCGCGGGTTACCCGGTGACTCGGTGTGACCCGACACGAATAACACCTCAACGTGTCACGGAGGGTAACGCGGAGCACCTCCTCCGTAACCCGGAGCCATCGCGTAGGCATTCTGGAATTTGCAAAAATTCCAGAATCGCATTCAACGTCTCACGGAGGGTAATGCGGAGCACCTCCTCCGCGACACGGAGCCAACGCGCAGGCTCACTGTTTTGCCACCTTTTATTTTTTTATTCTCACCTCAATTTTTCCTTTGCGATCCTTTGTAATTTTTGCCCTTCGTTCAACCTGAAATTCATCTCACAATCCGAAATCGGTTAGAATTCATAGGTTTCCACGGACACAAGAATATTTATTTATTTATTTATTTTTTTCAATTATTTTTCACACGCGTCACATTCCACAAATCGTTAAGCACAAGAATTTTAAAATTTTCCTCA
>JACEIK010000383.1:305285-341116 GCA_018107945.1 Datura stramonium | reverse complement strand
GGCGCCAAAAACTTGTTCGGCTGTCTGGATGACTACACGCAAGTGCACGTGGTCGAACAAGTAGTAAGTGGCTCAAGTAAGCCAAATATCGATCCCACAGAGACTGGACTATAGGGCAAAATCACCTTAAGTTTCAATTTACTGTAACTCTAAAAATGCAGACAATAGTGTAAAGAAAAGTTTTTTTTAATATTTTGCGAACTAATTTTATACTAAGCTAAAATAATTATACAAGTGAGTCTGAACTATGAATGTGAGCATGCTGAGGCTAATTGAACATGTAAAGAAATTAATTATCGACATGCATGGTTTATCTTTTCTCCGGTTGCTAGTCGGAACTTATGCCTATGGATTAAGTATTTAACCCAACTTAAGAATCATGAACCTTCCACCTACATTTCTGTGATAAGAAGAAATTCATGTTCTAGCCAAACCAAACCGATTCCACTCTTGACTAATACGACTTTCAGGTATATTTCTATCCTGAAGGTAAATCAATTCTAAATTTTCCAAACTAAGAAGGATCATATCCTATTAATTCCCAACTTTCAGGTTTAAGTGCCTCTAAATTAGAAACCGGACTTTTTGGATTTACATCCACATTGGCCAGACATTAATGCAGTAAGAACAAGAATTAAATGGGCAACCATGAAAGAAAAGATGGAAAAACCATATAATCAACAATTACATTTCAATACAATAGTTTCTAACCTCGGCAGAAATGGAATTAGCCACTCATTTATTAGGTCGCTTATCGTTAAATGAGTGCAAATCATACAATCAATTGAAAGAAAGAAGAAAGGGATAGAGAAAACCCTAAGAATTTTCTTCCTCTCAACTGCCTGTAACCCACGTTCTTGCTCCACCAAGTCAGAATATGTGAAATAAACCTAAGTGTGCTACTTATATTAGTAGGAATTTTTTCCGAATAGTAAGCAGCGTGTCACGGAGTGCAACGCGGAACATTGCCTCCGTGACACGGCCCAACGCGGAGAGCCTTCTGGAAAGTGCCCACAAATCGACCTTAGGCAGCACCCTGCCGCGTTGGCAGCGTGTCATGCTCCACAGGCAGCGCGATGGCAATGCTGATGCGGCGGCTCAAGCCGGCCTATGGCGTGCGATGCTGTGCGTCTTTGCTTTGTCTGCACGCATGCCTGGAATTGGCGTGGCAAGGCGCTGGGCGCGGCACACGCACAGTGGACGCTGCCTGGCGCGGCCAGCATTGCCATGGCCTCTCCTTGCGACTTATGGTGCTTCCGACTCCAATCCCTTCCTTCACCAACTTGATTTAGTTCCTAAAAATCATTAAAACCTACAAAACAGGACTAATCATGTTGGTTAGCACATATATTCACATTTATATAAAATTACACGAAAATGTATAAAATACTTAGATAAATAAGGTTACTTTAAGTTATAAAGTATCACTTGGACATGTTATTTTGCCAGCGATGCCTCTATGAGTAACAATAAAAATGATCGGGACGGGGCCCGACTACCCATACTGTATATCAAAAAGGGAAAGAGCTACACCTCTGAAATCAGACTCCGGATGACAGGAGCTGATAACTCAATAGCTGGCTGGAATCACGAGGATCGCCTCCTCATCTATAGTACTGAAGGCAAATGTCACACGGCGCCCCATTGGGGCGTCGGTACCGGCGAATGCTTGAGTAAAGCAGCGAAATAACATAGCGAAAACAACTGAATATAGATAGCATATCTAGCAAAACTGTATGGTAGGATATAACTGAATCTGAAGAAACTGGTAAGAACTGGATCATGCTTTCTATACTGATAGGCGGAGATTATTACACATGCGCGACGGCACACTGTCTAGTAACTAGTATATAACACATAAATAGATATACAAGTAGCAAGCAAGAGCCAATACGAACCCCCATAAGCCGGATGGCACCAAGCAAGCAAACAATCTATATACCCCTACCGGGTCAAAACCAGCCAAAAATAAGTCACTCCACTCATTTGCTCACTCGGAGCTCCTCTACGATCCCCACAGGTCTCAGGCTCGGGCCTTGGCCTTGATATAAATAACCATGTAAGGTCGGAGGACTCCTTTGTAAACGATGAATAGTCTAGTTCCCCGGACACAACTCAACAGGGCTATCTGAAACCGGAGCTACACCTGTAATAAATGTATGTACAGGCTTGATATGAATGAAGTCTGGTTCCTGGACACATTTCAACTTGAAGGGCTATACGGCGGGCCCCACACAGTAATGTGATCGGTTGCTATGGGAAAAGCTTCATCCATCTTCGTCCAAGGCTGGGGACGGCATTCCATTCCTTGGAGTGACGTAAACACACCCGCTCAGTGGGCGACACGATTACCAGCAGGGCGGCAAAGGATGCTCAATAAGGAGACTCGTACCCGCGACAAGTACCGACAAGCAAATAGTACATATAAATAGCTAGCATGTATAAGCGAAAGACTATCTAAAAAATCTGATTTCTTGTTGATCTCTTTCTGTACTAAGCCCGATTCTTTCTTGAATATTGATTAAATCTTTCTTTAACTGTTAGCTAAATCTGTAGCAATGATACTATCTGTCTGAATGGCTAGTGCATAGCCATAAAAGCATGCAGTGGCTGAGTACGTAGCCATAATACTATCTGTCTATCTAATTTTACTTTACTAGCTTTTATCTTGAAAATGTTTCTTTTATTCTACAACATGCTTGCTAATGTACAATAGCTATACTGAAACTGGAATGCTAACTCGCCCTTTGGCGCAAGCTTTTCTATCTTTCGGACTGAAATACGTCACGGCAACGCAAACTGAGAACTTACTAGACTTACTCAATTCTCAACATTCAACTCCGAGAGTTTCAAATACGGAGTTTACTATGATTCACAAAACTAAGACTTACTAACTTGCTGAGAACAACTACATACCTTAACCTCGAGTTACTCATTGTGGGACGAGGCTCGGTCATTACTCCAGCTATTTCTCCCAACTGCATTCATATATACATCAATTAGTACTAAATACAACGTTATTACGAAGGACGACGTCACTTTCGATATAGTTCATAGCCTAAACTTAGGCTTGAAAGCGGTCAAAAACTTGCTATTTTTCGAAGTCTAGAGGAGAAGTATTCACTTCACAATAGGAGCACATTGACACTAGTTTGGAGCAATTCACTTACCTTAGTCCGGTAGCTCGACGATTCGTCGGCGTTATTTCGCTGACAAATCCGTAGGAATGCTCCTGCTGCTAAATACCTCGGTACCTGAGGTTAATTTGAGTTTAGACTATGTTTGGAAGCGTAATCAAACGATATAATATATCTATTTGCGTGCTTCCCCTGTTTCTCGCGACTCTCTGGAAATTTCTAAATGATTTATCATTAAAAGCGAAGTGAGGGCTTTATATACTCATGTCTGGTCAAGGCCAACGTGTCACGGAGCCAACGCGGAGGCTCCACCTCCGTGACAAGTTGCCATCGCGGAGGAGCTTATATATAATTGGGACCTATAAGTCGCATTCTGGAATCACATTTATAGCCGCCTTTTGCCTTGCCAGCCTTGGCTGACTTAGCGCTTGTTCAATCTCCCCAGGGCCTTTTTCTAGCATGTATGGCATTCAAATGCAGCAACCACACGCGAATAGGCCATCTAGATTCGGGTACGGGGTGTAACAATGTTGCTCTCGAGAACCCAAGGATGAGACTCAGGGAGACAAAATGACCAAAAATAATTGGAATTTTGCATCGGGTTGCGGGACGACTCGTGAGGTGAGTCGTGAGGAATGACCACGAGTCATTGATATGACTCGTGGTCAGCAGGAGTCGGGCAAGCTCGGGTTGAGGAGTTCATGCACGCCTGACCACAAGTCGTGGTCGAACCTCACGGCTCGTGAGGTCACTCGTGAGTCTACATTAGACGGTTAGTCAAGGTTTTGGGCAGTGGGGTCACAGGTGGTGACCCAGGAGTCGTAGTCAGCCATCACAATTCGTGGGGTCCCCTTGAGTACTTTGGACATTTGACTTCACGGGTCCTAGCCACGAGTCGTGCCCCTTGACAACGACTCATGAGATCGCCGTTAGGGGCCACAGCGGTGTTTCCCTTCATTTTAATAAGGGTATTTTCTTAATTCCTAACTTCCTAAAGCCTAAACTACGTCGTTTTAAGCTCTAAATGAGGCATTTTTAATGGGGATGGCTGTTAGTCTCATTCATGCATGCAAGAAGTATAGAGAGAAGTCTAGAAGGTGATTGAGGTTTCTTCCCAATTTCTCTAAATTCCATCTAGAGCTTTCAAAGGGATATTAGAATCAATGTTTCTAGTATGTAAGTCATCAATGGGTAGTTCCTTCCACACCCATGCTCCTACTTGATGATTTTACTTATAATTTATCAAAAACTCATGGGGTTTTGTAATTGATTTACATAAAATTAAATGATTTAATTATGGGTCTGTAATTTGAAATCTGTCATAATCTACTGGTTTTGATCATCTTTGGGATTTAAATTGATTTTAATATTGTTGGTGCCAGATTTCAAAACAATTAAGCTTGATTATGCATGCCCCATGATGAATCAATTTATGATCCATTGATCATTAGTTTTTTGATAAAACCAGCATGAATTATGAATTTATTTATGAATTTATTATGTTATCTACTATGAACTTATGAAGTTCAAGATACATTCATGATCTACAAGTATGTATGAATTTCATCAATCATGAATAATGTTTTTGGCCGGCCCAGGAGCCTAAGGTCATGGCTGATTCGTATGTTCAAGAGCGGTGCGATTATCATGATTTAACTAGCCCATGAATAAGTATTATTATTATATGAGCACTATATATGTTTTGAGGTAGTATCGGAGCAAGTAGGTTCGGGGCTCGGTTAAGCCTCGAATCTCATGAGTACGTGCCACCGTAGGTATGTTGGGACCCTTTCATGTTTGTCCCTAGCCCAAATGGCCCCTTTTCGTGTGTGATCACTCCTTCATGGTTCCTACCCTTGGCAAGAGTACGAACATCCTCCCGACTAGGGTTAAAAGTTGGAGGCTTCATGTGCTCACATATGGGGTATGTCGGTTAAGAGAATCTCCCACCGTTCCTCATGATTTATGCATGTTATGATTATGTATGTTGGCTCAAGTCATGTTAAGTAAACCTTTTATATTATGATTATGATTAAGTTATATGATTAAGTTATGTTACAAATGTTTTGAAAACCTTGATCCATATGATATGATACTATCATTTACGATACAAGCATGACGTCCTACTCTTATGATCATTTATGAATTTCATATATGCTTTAAATGTCCTTTTTACTTACCTTGCATACTTAGTACATTCCACGTACTGACTGCATACTTTCTATGTTGTATCGTTTCATGATACATGTCCCAACTCTCATGCTCATCCTCACCCGTAGCTAGTTTCAACCTTTCTCTCAGCACACATGGTGAATCCTCATGTTCCAAGGGCTACATGTTCACATTCTATACATTTCTTTCAGTTTCTGGATATTGGATTAGTTTGGGAGTTTTCCCATCAATTCTCCTTTCATGTTTAGAGGCTTATCAGACTATAAGTTGTTTTCCGCCGTATTGTATAAGTCTAGTATTGTTTTTCCCTTATATTATGTCATGATTACCTTCTTTATGTTAAGTCTTCCACTCATGTGATTGAATTATATGTATGCTCATTCCATGGGTCGACTTGGGATCTATTGGGTCTCCTTGTCCCGTGTCTACGATCGGGGGGTATGTTTGGGTCGTGACAGAGTATTAGATTTAGGTGTGTCCTAGGGTGTCTAAAAGCCACATTGAGTACAGTCTTTTTCAAGGGTGTGGAGCATGCCACACTTATGAGGAAGAGGCTACAAGACGTTTTAGGAAACTTCACTTTTTTCATGATTCTATGTCGTGCCATAAACTTCAACTCTCTTACTTCTCTAACTTTTATATACGTATTTACAGAAATATGCCTCCTTGAATAGCTAATGAAAGAAGGAATGGAAATGGAAATGGTGATAGGCATCAGCCAGACCCACCAGCTCTAATGGACTTTTTGAATGAGCAGGTGACTCATGTTGTGTTTAGGGTTGTTGTTCAGATATTGACCCAAGCTATGGAAGCCTAGGTCAACCAGAAGGCGGTTGCACCTGCGAATGCTAATGGGGGTGCCACAACAACGAGAGTGCGAGATTTCACTAAAACGAACCCGCCATAGCATCATGGTTTTAAGGTGGATGAGAATTCACAAGAGTTTATTGAGGAGATCAAGACGACACCAAGATCATGGGGATTTCTAGAGAGGAAGCGTGGATTTGGTCTACTATCATTTGGTTCCGACAGTGGAAGGCAGGTCGTAGGGTGATGAGTTGGTAATTTACCAATTCATTAGACTCTAAAGTTTGAGTATTTGCTTAGTTCTCAAGTTGATTATTTGGATTTTATGCCCTTTTTGTTTTTATTGTGTGCAAATGCTTAAGTTTGAAGAAAAGATCGAAAAGTGGGGTTAAAATGGAGGAAATGAGTAGAAGTGGCGACACGTAGGTGTTAACCGTAGAAATGCCGGTGAAAAAGATGAAGGTCACTGCCTTGTCATAGGAATGCCACCGACGGTTGACGAGTCACCTATGGCGGGACGCTGGTTCAGTCACCGAATGACACTCAAAAAAGTCTGGAATTGATAGTTAAGGCCCGACAGTTCACAGATTGGCATCGGAGAATCACCGGGTGAACCGCCAATGTTAACTGATAATGACTAAAGAAGAAAAGCAAGTAGCTGGTGGTTCACAAATTTCATCGGTGAACCACCGGTGCCTTCGCTGATTCTAGAGCGATGTTATTAAGGGTAAAATTGTCCATTGTTGAAAAAGGAAGGAAAAGTACCCTACTTTTCAGGGTATAAATATAAAGATAAATACATTGTAGAAGGGAGGAGAAAAAGAGGGAGAAGATAAAGAGATTGAGAGATAAGCCAAGTACACATCACATCATCTTTACTTTTTAGCTGAAGACCATTTTTTAGCTGAGAAAAGGGAATTTCGATTGAAAGTTGTAAAAGATACTCTGCTCTCTTTTCTTCATTGGTATTATTTAGTTTCAACTATTGTTGAAGGATAATTGTGCTTTTGATTTATCTACTCTTCTTATTAAATTCAATGATGCTTTTGATGATTGTGTTTTTGAATTTCTTAACTATGGGTAGCTAAAATTATTAATTAGAGGTGTGTCATGATGAATATTTAATTGGATTGGGTATTGCTAGAGTTAACTTCATAATGTTCAATTAATTGTGAATCTATTAGATTCCTTTCAATCGATTAATGAAGATCCATTGATGATTATAGGTCTATCTATACTTGCTTAATTGGTTCTCGGGAGAGAATAATTAAGTATTGGAAGGGAATCTAGTAGTGGGTATGCATGTAAGGTTGTAAAATTAGGCTAATAATAGCTGAAATTACTTCCTCCTTCCTAATTAGCAACTAATAGCTAGGAATAGTGAAGTTGCTGATCCAAATCAATTCAGGCGTGTTAAATTGCAGCTAGGGTTTGAGAAAATTTTAGTTAGGGGTATTCAATAGGTTAGGAAGCTTAGGCTACCTATTTCATGAGCTTATTTACATTTATTGAACTTATGAAGTTAACCTGGTCCATTCCAATCTAATTAGTATTTCATCTACACCTTACCTCTAGTATTTTACAAATATTGTCTACAACATAGTTGATCCTTCTAGTTTGAATTCACTAAAGAAATTTGTGTAATTCTCTGCAAAGTTTATTCCCCCCATTTCCTTGTTTTATGTTAAATTTATATGGTGAAAGCTAAAGTCAACTTCTCAATCGACACTTGAATTCATCACTCCCTAGTCCTCGTGGGATTCTACCCCGGCAATCGCAGGTTACTTGTTTTTATACGAAGACCCTATATATTCTTTGATTTAAGAATATATTTTGAAAATTATGAAAAATGGCACCGTTGTCGGGGACTGACGTTTGATGATCTTGTGATTGATTGTTAAATTGAATTAGTGTGCATCATAGCTACTTTATTTGATTTTCTGCCTTGTTGTTAGGATTTAACCACCTCATGAGCCAACACTCCCAAGCAGGAGATAGCTCGGTGGAGGGGAACATGAAACTTGACGAAGATAATCCAGTGATGCCAAAAGTTGCAGGTGCCATGCGCCTACCACCGATAGTAGGGAATGCGGTGTTCCATGCTACTAGCACCATGTTTCACTTATTATAGATGAAAGGGCTTTTTGGCGGCAAACATAGAGAAGATGCAAATCGGCATTTCAGGAATTTCTTAGAAATTTGCCAGCCCTTCAACATAACAAACATCAGTCAAGAGTCAATAAGGTTGAGACTTTTCCCTTTCTCATTGACAAGGGAAGCAACAATGTGGCTGGAGGAACTTCCTCCGGAGTGTATTACTTCGTGGCAAGAGTTAACCGAGGCTTTCCTAGATCGGTTTTTCCCTTCGTCAAATTTGCTACAATTGAGGGATGATATCAAAAACTTCTGCCAAGAACAAGGAGAGCCTTTGCATGAGGCATGGTTAAGGTTTAAAAAGAAGGTTTCTCTTTGTCCAAATAATTGATTATCAGATGGAGTGCTTCTCCAAAGTTTCTATAGGGACCTTGATTCAATCAACAAATCCGTTGCTAAAAACATATCTGGGGGATCAATCATGGACCAAACTTATGGGTTAGCCAAAGCTCTCCTTGATCAAATGACGAAAACAAACAGGGCTTGGAACACAAGGGAGACGAGTGTGTCCACCCATGAGATCAACTCAAGTGCATTGGCGGCGGAGTTGTGGAAAAGGGATGATGAGTGGGATGAGACTCTGGATAAGATGATGACACAATTAGAATTGATGACCAAGCATGAGATGGGAGCAGGTCCGAAGGTAGTAAATGTTGTAGGAATGCAAGGTCCCCTGCAATATGAAAGAGAGCCTTCACCACCATGATATGACGAAGAATGCCAATATATGGGTAACCAATTGGGAGGGCCTCGACCTGGCTTTCAAGGAGAAAACCAAGGCTTGTGGAGCCCAAGGAATGATAACCAAGGGAGGATAAATCATGAACATCAAGGATGGCCCAAAACGAATTAGAGGACGAACAATAGAGAGCCAAACCAAGAAGGTGATTGTTACCATCAAAGTTCAAATCCGTAAATTCCGCCTCCTAAGGTTGGAAATCCTCAAAACTAACCAGTAGTAAGTGATCTTGGTAGCTCCAAAATTGAAGACATGCTCTCAAGAGTTTTGAAGAAAGTGGAGTCGGCCGAAACTGGAGTGAAAGAATTAAGAGGGGAGGCGTCTAACCTCACTCAAACAGTGGGTTCACACTTGGCATCCATCAAGTATTTGGAAGATCAAATGAATCACCTATCAGCCCAAATGAACCCGAGAATGAAAGGAACATTACCTAGTCACACAATGCCTAATCCGAAAAAAGATGGTAAATGTATGGCTATTGTCACTAGAAGTGGTAAGAGGATTGGAGATGTACTAGGAAATACTAGTGAGGTGGAGAACCTGAAAGTAGTTGACGAAGATGAGGGTGATAAAATGCCAATGATTCAGGAGAATGAACAAAAGGATGAAGAGTAAACAGAGGAAAAGGATGATGATACCCATATTCAAGTGGATGATGAAGAAGCGAGCATGAAGGCCCCGGTTGATGATATAACTGAAGCAAGACTCCCACCACCATATCCACAAGTGCTTACCAAGAAAAATAAGGAAGATCAGTTTAATCAGTTTATTGATATGTTTAGCAAGTTTTCCATAAATATACCATCAGTGGACGCTTTGATCCAAATGCCTGGTTATGCCATGTTTATGAAAGACTTGTTGAAAAAGAAGAAGGTGGTTAATGCTGGAAATAAAGAGAAAATGCACCATTGTAGTGCGGTAATGATGAGCAACCTTTCCCCAAAAAGGGAAGACCCCAGAGCTTTTACAATTCCATGCACCATTGCAATTTGTGTGTTTAAGAAGGTTTTATGTGATCTCGGTGCAAGTATAAATATGATGCCCCTGCTCATTTTCAAGAAATTAGGCCTTGGAAGTACGAAACCAACATCGATGCGGATACTAATGGTAGACAGATCAATCGAAAGACCTGTGGGGGTGATAGAAGATGCATTGGTGCGAGTTGAAAAGTTCATTCTCCCGACTGATTTTGTTATTTTAGATTGTGACGTAGATGTTGAAGTTCCCATTATTTTGGGAAGACCTTTGTTGGCTACCGGGAGAGCAGTGGTAGATGTAGATCTTTGAGAGTTAAAATTTCGGGTTGGTGGTGAGGAAGTCACCTTCAAGGTATGTTCGTCAACCCGAACTCCACCCGAATGTAAGTTAATTGGATTATTGCAAAATGATGAAGAGGATAAGGGAGTGAAGCTGAGCGAGACGGAAGCAGATGATGACCCGTCAGAAATGAAAAACTGAAAAAGGACTACGTCGTGCCACGATGATAAGTAAGGCACTTCTTGGGAGGCAACCCAAGTTTTTATTGAATTATTTGATGTTTTTGTTGTTTTTTTTGTGTAGGAATCGAGAAATGAGAAGCAAAGTGAGATGCAAATCATGATGGGAGCATCAACGAGAGACCGGCGGCGAAATATGGATCACCAAAGAAAAGGGAGCCTAGAGAGGAAAGCTGAGTGTTGAACTGAAGCATCGGCGAGACACCGGCGAACTACTGAATCCGATTCGTGGGTCGTCGGCATATTGCCGATCTGAAAAAGAACACCTGAAGTGAGGCTAAGATTCAACAGATAACCGGTGGGCCGCAGTCTCAACTCGTGGACCGGCGGTGCATCACCGGATGGAACCAGATCACTGGGTACAAAACAACTTGAAATGCAAAGTAGCAGCGAATCGTCGGTCGGGCTCGTCCTGAACTAAAATGAGGAATTTAAAAAGACAGGCCCACAAAATCCCAAATACTTTCTTAGCCGCCTTAATTTTGCAAATATTCCCATTACTTCCCTTTTCCCAACATTTTCCTTTCCATTTTTGTCTCTCCAATACCTAACATTCCCTATTCCCCACAATTTCTCATTTTCACCCTCTCCATTTTCCCACCTTTTTGCCTTCCAACTCCCCATCAACTCACCCACATTAAACTCCCCACCTTCCCCTCAACCTGTCATATTCCCAATTTCACCTATAAATACCCGTCCATATTTCACCATCAAAATCACTCTACTCTTAATATCGACTCTATAATCACTTGAAGGCACTCCTGCAATATTGATCTATATGCCTTTTTGAGGCTAGAAGAGTGTGAAAATAGTTGGTAACATTTCTTTGGCCCCTGTTTTAATTTGAATATGGTTACATGATTCTGTAGGAGTACTATTTACCTTCCCTTCTTTGTTGAAATTTTGAATGTGTTATGCTTGTGATTAAAGTGGGTATGTGCTTCTATGATGATATTATGAAGAGGGTGAAGCGTGAGTAACCCATTTACATTTAGCATCACATTTCGCCCAATGATAGACTGTGTGACACCAATCTTAAGGGCTTAAATGTCATGAATATGTGGAAGAATGGAGTATAATTGGTGGTCTTTGGATTGGGGTGAAAATGTGTTAATTAGTGTTTTTGTGAAAAGGGGTTAGAATTGGGGACAGGCAAAGCCATCCATTCACTGGTCCTATTCGGCGAAACACCGCTTGAGGCACCGGTTCACTCTTAAATTGGTCTTGGCTACTGAGTTAATCCAGCGCCATGTCGGCGGTTCGCAAAATGTGACCAATGAAATGCTTCTTGAACCGCCAAAAATGGCCAGATTTCCAAGTGCTCTGTTACATATCGGGGCCTAGTCGGCGGTTTGCAAATTGCCTTCGGCGAACTGCCGATTGTTCGTTGGTACCACCTTTCAAGGATTGTTTGATCATCACTTGCTTCTCAGTTCTTATTTAGACTATTTTATTTTACTCTAATTTATATTTCAATATCTTGTCACTCACATACCCTTTGTAGAAACAAAAATAATGTCATCCTCTAGGTCATCCAGCGAAGGAAATGCCCCTGCTTCATTTGCTAGCAAGGGCAAAGGAATAGCAAAGGCTACTCCGCCACACGCCAACACTAAGGAGGCTATTATTCTATGTGTTCCTAACAAGAAGGAGCAGTACATCATCTTCAAAGGACGCTCTATCACAGTAGAGAAGAGGTTCGACTTGGCTGGGTTGAAGGGTGACTTCCTGAATATAACGGAGCAGTTCACACACCATCACTGTCATGCATTTACCAACCCTTTTCCGCCGTACTACCCTAGACTTTTCACAGAGTTTGATGCCTCCTACTAGGCCCGCCAAGATAGCATGCAACATCAGGGCAAAGTGGATGTATTTCCCTACCTTCCTTCGGTGATGATTCGTGGGGTAGAAGTGGATATCACCCCGGTTGCCATCAATTTTCTATTTTGGGAAGATGAGATAGACTTTTCCACGGAATACATAGAACTGGTGGATAGTATGAAAGATGAATATAGGTTTGTGGCTTGCATTATTTCTGTTGATACACCCCTATGGGCCTCCATGGGTGGCGAAATCTCTCGCCACGATTTGAAGTTTGAGGCCAAGCTATGGTTGGATTTTATTTTCTCTCGTATCATCCCATCAAAGAATGAGTAGCGGGTGACTATGGAAGTAGCTATCTTGATCACTTGCATTATGTCAGGGGTCCCCATCAACTTTGGCGAAATTGTTTCTCAACAAATGAAGAAGAAGGGGCGGTAGTCAAGCACTTCCATTACATATGCTATGTTGATCTCGCAACATTATGCAGTAGATGGAGTGCCTCTTTTTCCGGACGAGACGTCTTCCTCTGCTCTAGGAGTGATCAGTATTGATAGAAAGAGAGAATCAGAGGCACCGATAGTGAAATGGAATCGCCTGTAAGCGTTTGACATATAAGAGAAAGCCCTCTCCCAGGGGTCAGCCCAAACTCCCACCGCCCCAGAAGTCAATGTGCCCCATCCTGACTTGTTGGGCCAAGCATCAAGTGACATGCCCCAGCCTAGAGTTTCTCTAGCTCCTCAATCTTCTTAGTCAAGTGGTCTCCATTATCTTGTGGAGATGACAAACTCGCATGAGAGCCAACTTCAATGTTTGTCCAAGAGTCTCCCGGCACTCATTGCAAAAACTATCAAGAAGGAGCTCAAGTTGATATATGAGAATGTTGCCACTTTTTGAAAGAGGGTGGATTCTATAGAAGGATCAGTCACGTCCCTACAAACTCAGGTACAGGAATGGAAATATTGGACTTCAGTTGAAATGCCCGACATGAGTGCTTTGGATGCTGCAATGGCTGCTCCGTCTTCAGCTTGGGGACCAATTGATGACTTGTGTGAAGGGTTGGGCGACGATTTTGCTGGGCTTGGTGATGCCAGCGGAGGTGATGGTGGTGATGAGGTTGATGATGAAGACGAGTGACCCATTTAGGGAGTTTCTTGTCTCTTCTCCCATTGTTCTTTTTGCATATTACATTGGGGACAATGTGTGATCTTAAGTGGGGGGAGGGATGAGCGCTGTTGGTGGGGTATTTGTGTTTTAAGTTGTTTTGTTTCTTGAGTAAGTCCATCCTTTGTCAAGCGGTTGTGATTGGTGATTTCCCTTGACGGGCGTGTTCTGTTATTAGAATGAATGAATGAATTGATTTGTGTTTTTGTGAGTGGTAATTAGTGACTCATTGGGATCTCTGATTTTAAGCATTGTATTTTGAAAATTTAAAATCAGATGACCCCAAATTTCTTTTTTGCCATTATAAATAGTGTTACACCCCATAAGTATCTAACGTTTAGACGACCTATTCATACGTTGATTGATATTTTTAGAGCACAATACATACAAGAAAGGGCTCGGGGAAAGGTCGAACAAGTGCGGAGTCAGTCATGCGAGGGAGATGGCCGGACCAGTTGCCCAAAGGGGAAATGTGTCACGGACCCCTCCCTGGCGCGTTGGGCATCGTGGAACGCCGACTATTAGCGAGTTGGGGTCCGTGTCACAGACCTCGTTTCCACTGCCTAAAGTTATATATATATGTTAAGTATCTTTATTTGGTTTCATACAGATATCTATGTTCTTCGTCCCAACAGTAAGCTACGTCATTTTTAAGTTAATTTCCTCCGTTTACACTATCAAATGCTACCTAAATTCAAATTAACCTCGGGTATCGAAGTATAAGGCTGCAAGGAGCATTACTACGGAGTTAGTTTCATAAAATTTTCCTGGCGAATCATAGCCTCGTCAAGCTAAAGATTTTGGGATTGCTCCAAAATAGTGTCAATACGATCACAGGCTTAAGATAAGCATTTCTCCCTTCTGGGTTCCCGAAAAATTATGAGTTTACGACCGTGTTTCGTCAAGTTGAAATATAGTTAATATTTCTATATAAAGTTATCATTTTATTTGAATTTAGTATTGAAATAGAGTTATTCTTCCAATAATACATTTTCAGTTGAGAAGAGCAGTTGAATACGAGCTGAACTCTCCAGTTAATCAGTAATCGACGAACGAGGTGTGTTAAGGCAGTTTCCTTCGGCAAGTTAGTTTCTTTAGCATGATAGCTCAGTTTGAGTGCCAGTAAGAGTACTAGAAGCACGCCTATTATGATTAGTTGTTGTTATTAGCTGATATTAGTATTCCATATTAGATTGGGATGGATTATGCCTGTATAGCCTCCATAATTGACCCCAGGGTTATTAGCTATGTCGATGCCCACCAGGAGCGGATGACGTTGCTCTACGAAGTGGAATGCCATACGCTAGGGATGAAGATGGGGTGCCAGGTCCTCATATGTCGTGGTTGGATTTATACACCCCCGTCGAGCCTAGTTCCTGGGGTGTATATATTAGGAGTCCACTGGACTCAGACACAGTTACAGTTAGGGGCTGAACGGGCTCAATTGCAGACCCAGGGGATTTGTAGGACGACTATAGCTATTAGTTTACCAGTGTGAACTTGGATAGGGGTATATAGACTAAGGTGTACTCACCAGGGCTTATGGGGGCCCTAGGTGGGTTATTCTATGCTGGTTGTACCTTCCGGCTTATGGGGGCCAGGTAAGGTTTATGTTTTCTTTAGCTATTGATATTTAGAGAGTAAGACGTTCTATTACTCAGGTATGATCTCCATTCCGTCATTTCAGTTATTCTTAGTTTTATCTCTTTATTTTAGTCATTTAAAGTTATCGCCTTACATATTCAGTACATATTGTACTGACGCCCTTTCTGGGGTGCTGCATTACTTGCTTGTAGGTATGGATAGACGAGGAGTAGGTCCCTCGTAGCCTTCAGCCAGCATCACCAGGGTAGTTAGCTCCTTTCTTCCGGAGCTTGGGAGTAGAAGGTTTACTTCCTTTTGATTGTACAGTTTAAGGGTAGGTCGAGGCCCTGTCCCGACCATCATATTACTCCAAGAGGCTTGCAGATTATTCTATTTCCCTGTGGTTAGCTATTATCAGTTGTGTGGGGCCCGTATGTGTTTTTGTTTACGTGTTGGCCATGTGGGGCCTTGTTATCTGACAGATTAGCAGCCTTGTCAGCCATAGTTTCGCTTAGCACTGGATTTATTTTACAGTCATAACTAGACATCATGGTGGCCTTGTCGGCCTACATAGGATTCCTTGTTCTTACCTATTTCTGGTTAGCTGTTTTTGCGTTATAGGTGGCTATAAGGCCTTGTTGGCCGGAGGTTGTATTTACAATCGAGATATAGCCCGTCGTCTTCTTGATTTGAGGAGTAGGCCTACACTAGGAGTGCACAGTCCTAGTTGAGTTAGTTCAGATCCTAGTCAAGCACCACGTGCCAGTCATATCTCCCAAGGTGGGGCGTGACAAACTTAGTATCAGAGCAGGTCATATTTTAGGGAGTCTTCAAGCCGTGCTAAGTAGAGTCTTGTCGATGGATGTGCTGTGCACCACATTCTATAGGCAGGAGGCTGTGAGGCATGATCGGATGGTTACTCTTTCTTCTTATCCAGTCTTTCTATATAGTTGTACAGTATAGGGTTGAGTCCCTAAGCTTATCATATTCTTTTATCTATAGAAAAATGACAGACCCGCGACACCCCACGACTTGTAGAAGATTGGATGTTGCAGCAGGAGAGGGCACTAGAAGGGTGCCTCATTCAAAGTCAGCCCCATCTGAAGGTGATAGGGAGACTTCATCTCGGTCTCCCCAGCTCTCTCCACCACGCCAGGAGCCGATCGGAGTGATAGATGTGGCAACACCGCCTCCTACAGTCTCTATACTGGTACCATCGGATCAGGAGGTTAGGAGTGTTGTTGTTATGTTATCTCAGATGATGGATGCACAGCGTTAGATAGTGGCACCCACAGTCACAGAGTCTGCAGGAGGACCTAGTAGTTTGAGGGTCTGGGAGTTTCTCGCATTGAGTCCCCCGCAGTTTACCGGGACGGATCGAGAAGACCCTTAGGACTTTTTGGATCAGATGCAGCGGATTTTCAGGGTGATGCATGCTACACCTACAGATTCGGTGGAGTTAGCGGTATTCCGGCTACGGGACATCGCAGTACTGTGGTACGAGAGTTCGGAGAGGTCCTGAGGGAGATTTGTTTCCCCTCCGACTTGGCCCAGCTTCTCAAAGGCTTTTTTGGACCACTACTTTAACACCCCGGAAGGGCCTCTAAATAGACCCGGGATATTAAAGTTGAAAACTGCAGAAAAACCATGAACTTGCACCAGTACGACTCGAGTTACAAGTCCTGGTGAGGACCTACGACTCGTGATGAAACCAGGAGCCTGGGGTGATGTCACGGGTAGTCCTACTAACCATGCTGAGAAGGTACCTCTCGTAGATATGATTCGTGGTGAATATCTCAGTTTTGCCAGAATGAGTCATCACGGGTCATGGTACGACTCGTAGGATATAGCAAAATGTCGTGGTGAGGAGTTGTCGTTAAGTTGTGGTGGTTTGGGTAAATGGTACAACGGCTGAAAGTATGACCCTTAGGATGGTGGAACGAGTCGTAGCTTACCAGTCGTGGCCAAATTTAGAAAGTTGGGAAAAAGGGTAAAGTGACAACGAGAGGTAACCACGAGTCATGACTTGATGGTACGACCTGTAGCATGACTCGTGGTCAAGGCCAGAACTGCTTTTCAGGGAAATTTCAGCAAGGGACATTTCGAATTTTCTATGCTTTTGCGCCCTAAACTACGTCGTTTTGAGGTCGAAACAGGGTATTTAAGGGATGACAAGTATTGTTGAGTGCATTTTAGCAATTCCAGGTGTTAGAGAAGGGGAGTAGGAAGGGTTTCTAGTTATTCTCTACGAGTTCTTCAAGCTTTCACTTAGGGTTCTTCAAGGGAGTAGGGAATCACAAAATTTCCAGGTATGTGGAGTTTGAATGGGTAGTTTAGTCCCTACCCATGCCCATTTATTCCCATTTCCTAGGTTTAATTTGCTAAATTATTGTGGGTCTTAACCCCGTTTTCATGATTCCTCAAAAGCTTACATGAACTTGCAATATTATGTCAAATTTCCGGGTTTGAAGTGTTTGGACAGATTTTACTTATATATATTTTATATTTCATGATTTAAATCTCTAAAAGTATGGATGCCCAATTATGGGAAATTTTTAGTGAATTTCATGGTCAAGATGATTCCGGTAGCATGAATGAATTTCTCTTAAATTTTTAAGCATGTCTTCAAGTTTCGATTTCTCATGATATCATGATCATTTTCTTATGAATTTAATAATGTCAAGTATGTTTCAAAATATGGGCAATACCCACATATCACTTATGAATTATAACTACGATTTTGGCCGACTCACGGGCCCAATTCCATGGGTAGAAATGAAAACCCTCATGTATGTTATGATTTCCAAGTTTTCACTAGCCATGCATGTCATGTTATGCATGTTATGAGCACGTTGCATGTTTTGGGAGTAGTACTTAACACGGAGTAGGTTCCCGGCCTAGGTTAGGCCCCGAATCTCAAAACTACGTGTCACCGTAGGATTATGTTTGGGACCTCCTCAGTGACTGTCCTCTATGCCCTATGGGGTCTTCATGAATGATGTCACGCCTTTCGTAGTTCATACCCTTGGCAAGGTATGAACGGCCTCCCGACTAGGGGTACAAGTCGAACTTCATGTGTGCTCATGTGAAGTATGTCGGTCATAGAAATCTCTCATTGTTCCTCATGATTTTGAAATATGCATGGTTATGTTATTTTGGCTCAAGTTAGGATTTATGAAATGTTTTCTCCACATGTTATGACTTGATGGGTTTATGGATATTTTATTGAAATATTGAGCCTTATGATATACTTATGATTTCAGTTTTATGATCATGTTGTCCCCACTTCTATAACTTCTATGTTTTAAGCATTTCTTTGCATACCGTACATACTCAGTACTTTTCGAGTACTGACCCCTATATTTATTAGGATCTGGTTCGCAGGCTCAGTATCGTCCCTAATTCATGCTTAATTCCGCTAAATCTCTAGTGGTGAGTCCTCATGATCCGAGGGCTTCATGTTCAGACATGTTAAATTAACTTATGTTTTCCGAATGTTTGGATTAGTTGGGGTCTTGTCCCTTCAACCCATCTTTTATGATTAGAGGCTTTCAGACTTATGTGTAGTATTTAGTCGTTTATGTTTGGATCTTGTATCGTTGTTTCCCTTGTCTCTCATGATATGATTTTCATTTAGTTTAAGATTTATGAGTTAATTTTTTCATTGTATATGAATGAAATGCTCACGCCATGGGTTTACTTGGGGTCTCTCGATACTCCTTTTCCTGTGTCTACGATCCTGGTGTACTCTCGGGTCGTGAAAAACTTGGTATTAGAGAAATAGGTTCAGATGTGTCCTAGGGAGTATGAAAGCCACGTTAGGTAGAGTCTTTTTCATGGGTGTGAAGCGCGCCACACTTATGATGAAGAGGCTACTAAACGTTTTAGGAAATGTTCCCTTCTTTCACGATCTATGTCATGCGGTCAAAATTCCTCCATCCTTCTAATTTGTGCTTTTCGAGATTTCAGATAACTTATGGCTCCCAAGAGGATAATTAGAAGGAGGAAAAGAAATAAGGAAGGCCACGGGGTGGCAATGATGATGGGCGTTTGTAAGCCCCAGTTTAGGAGCCCAGGCGCCTGAGGCTGCTGCCCATGCTGAGTTTCGGGCGGCTACTCAAATGCTGGCGCATGCCTTGACTGCTAAGTTCAACTAGAAGGCTGCTGTGCCTGTTCCTCAAAATGGAAATGCAGCAGCGGCCCGAATCAGAGACTTTCTAAGGATGAACCCTCCCGAGTTCACAGGGGCAAAGGTGGACAAGGATCCACACGAGTTCATCGAAGGAATTTTGAAGGTCACTCAGGTCATGGGAGTGACAAATGAGGAATGTGTTGATTTGGCCTCTTATCAGCTGAAGGAGTTCACTTAAATTTGGTTCAAGCAATGGAGGGATAGCAGGGCAGCGGGATCAAGCCCTATAAGCTGGGATGAGTTCCACAGAGCCTTTCTTGATAGGTTCTTCCCTTAGGAGATGAGGGAACTAAAAGCAACTGAGTTTGTCAACCTTAAGCAAGGAAAGATGACGGTGATGGAATATTCACTTGAGTTCACTCCTCTGTCAAAGTATTCCCCGAATTTTGTGATGGATCAAAGGGCGCGGGTGAGCAGAATCGTGCAGGGAGTAGCTGAGCATCTAGATAAAGACTGCAGAACTGCCATGCTTCATCAGGATATGGAATACCCACGGATTGTCCTCTATGCTGATCAGATGGAAGCAGCTCGCATGAGGCAGAGGGAGGCCAAGAGGGCCAGAATTGACAGCCACCAGTTCTCCCAGCCTATGTCAAGGGGTGATTCTTACCAGCAGTCCCATCACAAGTCCACTACGCGAACACCATCTACAGCCAGTACTCAATCCAGGGAATAGGATGGTCAGAGGAGCAGGGCCTTAGGTTCGAGGAGTCAAAATAGCATGCGCACAAAGCGCACATTCCCATCTTGTGCTACTTGTGGCATGAACCACCAAGGGAAATGTTTGGTGGGCTCAGATGCTTGTTTCCGGTGTGGCAAACCCGGACACAAACTTAGGAATTGCCCTGCAGCTAGGTTAGGGGGTTGTGGAGCCCGCACTTCAGCATCCAGTTCAGCCGTCCTAGTAACACGTCAGACTCAGCAGTGTGTTCCGACTGGCTCAGCTGGCGGCGTGTGCCAGAATCGGTTTTATGTACTTGGCTCTGGCAGCAGCAAGAGACTTCCCCCGACGTGGTAACGGGTATGTTATGTGTTTTTCAAATTTATTCTTATGCTTTATTAGATCAGGGAGATACACTATCTTTTGTGACACCTTACAGTGCTGGTTACTTTGGATTTAGTCTTGAAATCTTATCCGAACCATTTTCTGTCTCTACCCCGTTTGGGGATTCAGTCGTAGTGAGGCAGGTATATAGAGGTTTCCCTATTACAGTGTTGCATAAGGTTACCTCCACAGACTTAGTAGAATTATCTATGACTGATTTTGACATCATCTTAGGCATGTATTGGTTGTTTGCATCTTATGCTTTTGTCAACTGTAGAACTCGGGCAGTGGAGTTTCAGTTTCTAGGTGAACCTATTTTAGAATGGAGGGGTGGTTCAGCGGTACCTATAGGTCGCTTTATCTCCTATATCAAGGCTAGAAAAATGATTTCCATGTGTTGTATTTACCACTTGGTTAGGGTTAAGGATGTCACGTCTGAGACCCCGACCATTCAATCAGTCCCGATGGTATGTGAATATCCCGAGGTATTTCTAGATGACCTACCAGGTGTTCCTCCCGAGAGGGAGATCTATTTTGAAATTGATCTATTGCCTGACATGCAACCCATATCGATCCCTCCTTACCGAATGGCCCCATAAGAACTAGAGGAGTTAAAGGAGCAGTTGAAAAATTTGTTAGATAAGGATTCATTAGATAGAGTAAGTCCCCATAGGGTGCCTCAGTGTTGTTCGTATGGAAGAAAGATGGTTCCCTGCGAATGTGTATTGACTATAGATAGTTGAACAAGGTCACCATCAAGAATAAATACACTTTAACCCAGATCGATTACTTATTCAATCAGCTTCAGGGTGCCAAATACTTCTCTATGGTAGATCTCAGGTCCGGGTATCACCAGCTCAGAGTTCGGGAGAACGACATCCCAAAGACTTCTTTTAGAACCCGGTATGGCCATTATGAATTCGTTGTTATGACTTTTGGACTTACCAATGTCCCTGCAGCTTTTATGGATTTGATGAAAAGGGTATTTAAGGCATACCTAGATATGTTTATGATCGTGTTCATTGACCACGTATTGATATACTTCCCGAGCGAGGATGAGAATGATGCACACCTTTTTGGGCATAGAAGGTTACTATCAGATGTTCGTGGAAGGTTTCTCATCCATTACATCCCCATTGACGAGATTGACTCAGAAAAAGGTGAAGTTCAATGGTCGGAGGCTTGTGAGAAGAGCTTCGGGGAATTGAAGGCCTCACTCACTTTAGCACCGGTGTTGACTTTACCGGAGGGTACCGATGGTTTCGTTGTATATTGTGATGCTTCGAGTGTCGAACAGGGATGTGTAATGACGCAGCTCGGAAAAGTTATGGCATATGCTTCCAGACAGTTAAAAACTCATGAGAAGAATTACCCGACCCATGATCTTGAGTTGGCTGCGGTGGTATTTGCTTTGAAGATATGGCGGAACTACTTGTATGGGGTTCATGTAGATGTCTTTATAGACCAAAAGATCTTACAGTACGTGTTAACACAGAAGGAACTAAATCTTCCGCAACGGATGTGGTTGGAGCTACTTAAGGATTATGACATGTGTGTCCTTAACCACCCGGGTAAGGCCAACGTGGTAGCAGATGCCCTTAGTAGACTTTCTATGGAAAGCGTGTCATATGTTAGTGAAGACAAGAAGGAGCTGGTAAAGGAGATACATTGGCTTACACGGTTGGGAGTTAGACTAGTCGGCTCGACCGATGGTGGGTAGTAGTTCAGAATGGGTCAGAGTCATCCTTGGTAACAGAGGTAAAGGCTAAGCAAGATGAGGACCCAATATTGGTAAAGTTGAAAGAAGTTGTTCAAGGTCATAAAGTAGAAGAGTTCTCCAAAGGGGGAGATGGTGTGCTTTTGTTCCAGGGTCTCTTATGTGTTTCGAATGTGGGGGGATTTGAGAAGCCGGATGTTGCATGAGGCTCATGGTTCCAGATAATCTATACATCTAGGTGCCACCAAAATGTATCATGCCTTGCGGGAAATCTACTGGTGGAATGGCATGAAGAGGGATATTGCAGAATTTATAGCCAAGTGCCCGAATTGCCAACAAGTGAAAGTCGAGTATTAGAGACTAGGGGTGTACTTCAAGACATCATCATTCCTACGTGGAAGTGGGAAGGAATCAACATGGACTTTGTGATAGGCTTGCCCCGCACTCATAGATAGTATGACTCCATGTGGGTTGTGGTGGACAGGTTGACCAAGGCTGCTCATTTTCTACCAATCAAAACCACCCACTCAATAGAAGATTATGAAAATTTGTACATCTGTGAGTTGGTTAGGTTGCATGGAGTGCCCTTTTCCATTATATTCGATAGAGGTACGTTGTTCACCTCTCAATTCTGGAGGTCTTTTGAAAAGGGACTTGGTACTTAAGTCAAGCTTAGCACGGCGTTTCATCAGCAAACCGATGGTCAGGCCGAGCGGACTATCAAAACTCTTGAGGACATGTTGAGAGCTTGTACTATTGACTTCAAGGGTAGTTGGGACGAGCATTCTCCTCTTATTGAGTTATCCTACAACAACAACTACCACTCTAGCATACAAATGGTACTGTTCGAGGCTCTTTATGGGCGAAGGTGTAGATCACTCATTTGATGGTTTGAAGTTGGTGAGGCTTCGTTAGTGGGGCCAGACTCAGTTCATGAGGTCATGGAGAAAGTTCAGTTAATAAGAGAAAGGCTGAAAACGACTCAAAGTAGCCAAAAGTCTTATGCAGGTGTAAGGAGAAGGGAGCTTGAGTTTGACGTTGATGACTGGGTATTTCTCACAGTATCTCCCATGAAGGGAGTAATGAGATTTGGAAGGAAATGGAAACTTAGACCCCGATATATTGGCCCGTACAAGATCGTGAGAGGAGTGGGTAAGGTATCTTATGAGCTAGAGCTACCTTCAGAGTTGGCTTCATTTCATCCCGTATTCCACATATCACTCTTGAAAAAGTGCTTGGGACATCCAGCCTTAGTGGTTCCTGTGGAAAGTGTTGGTGTGAAGGATAGCCTTAGTTACGAAGAAATTCCTGTTGAAATTTTGGATCGTCAGGTTTGAAGGCTGAGAAACAAGGAAGTAGCTTTAGTAAAGGTGTTATGGAGAAACCAACATGTTGAGGGAGCTACATAGGAAGCTGAAGCGGATATGATGGCTAGATACCCCCACCTGTTCCCTACCAGCACAGTTTTAGTTTGAGGTATCATCTTTAGCTCTATACCTCTAATTAGTTTTTCATGTTCCGTTCATGCCTAAGAGTTTGTTTTATGATATGATGTATGTATGTGAGGGCCAGACCTAGTCACATGCAGGCAGAGTCCCAGGGTGGACCCAGGCCATGATTTTCAGGCAGACCACCCAGACCCCCACCCCCACAATAGTAACAGGGGAGTGGATCTGGTCGTCGGGGGCAGTCAGGACCCGGCGAGAGCTCATGATCAGCGGGTTCACTGCAGCAGAGAGGAGTGGAGCGAAGTAGATTCACCGTGCCGCTTTGCTCTGTTTGCAGTTGCCATCACTCTGGGGCGTGCTGGTGTGGTTCGACAGCATGTTATACCTATGGGTAGGAGGGTCATCAAATGAGGGATTTTCCAGCCAGGGGTCAGAATGATCGGGACCGAAAGGATAGATCCTCTGTAGGATTACATGCCCAAGAATCTCTAGCAGGGCGAGGCCCTCATCTCCAGTCGGCAGAGGCTGAGGCAGACCAAGGGCCTCTAGCTTAGGTACCGGTCCAGATCGCACTTATGCTTTACCGGGATGACAGGAGTCAAAGTCGTCGTCGGATGTGGTGACAGGTATGCTGGACATTTGCTCTCATTCTGTTTATGTACTGATAGATCCAGGATCCACCATGTCGTATGTTACCCCATTACTGGATCGAAAGTTCGGCATTATGCCAAAATCACTTCAGTGACCTATTTTAGTGTCTACACCTGTTGGTGACTCTATCATAGCCAGGAGAGTCTACCGGGGATGTACAATAGAGGTTGCTGGTCATAAGACTTTAGCAGATTTGATAGAATTAGAAATGATTGATTTTGATTTAATTATGGGTATGGATTGGCTAGCGCGATGCTATGCCAATGTTAAATGTTGGACCGAGACTGTCCAATTCCACTTTACAGGGGAGGTTGTGCAGGAGTGAAAAGGTAGTGCAACCACGCCAAAAAAAAGGTTTATTTCCTATCTTCGGGCGAGAAAATTGATAGCAAAAGGGTGTATTTATCATATTGTCAGAGTTCAGGATGTCCAAGCAGAATCTCCAACTCTTCAGTCCATTCCAGTAGTCAATGAATTTCCAGTTGTATTCCCAGATAAGCTACCTGGCATTCCCCAATAATAGGAAATCGACTTTGCAATTGATTTATTACCAAGTACTCAACCCATATCTATTCCTCCGTACCGAATGGCTCCTGCTGAGCTCAGAGAATTGATAGAACAACTAAAAGATATGTTAGATAAGGGCTTTATCAGGACAAGTACTTCACCGTGGGGTGCGCTAGTTCTATTTGTGAGGAAGAAGGATGGCTCCCTCCGTATGTGGATAGATTACCGACAACTGAATAAAGTCACTATCAAGAATAAGTACCCGCTTCCCATAATAAAGGACTTGTTTGACCTGTTTCAGGGGGCAAAGTATTTCTCCGAAATTGACTTAAGTTCAAGGTACCATCAGGTTCGGGTTCGTGAGAGAGGCAATCCAAAAACCGCTTTCAGGACTAGGTATGGAAATTTTGAATTTCTAGTCATGTTCTTTGGACTGACGAATGCTCCAGAAGTGTTCATGGACTTGACAAAAAGCATCTTCAGGGCGTATCTGGACTTCATTGTGATAGTATTTATTGATGATATTCTTGTTTATTCCCGCTCAGAAGCAGATCACCGGGATCACCTAGGAATAGTGCTCCAGACCCTTAGGAATCGCCAGCTGTCTACGAAGTTCTCTAAATGTGAATTTTGGCTGAATTCAGTAGCCTTTTTGGGCCACATTGTGTCGGATGCTGGAATTCAGGTAGATTCGCAGAAAATTGAAGCAGTGAAAACATGGCCTAGACCTACCACTTCGACTGAGGTATGTAGTTTCCTGGGGTTAGCTGGGTATTACAGAAGGTTCGTGGTAGGATTTTCCACCTTAGCATCGCCTTTGACCAAGTTAACTTAGAAAGCAGCTAAATTTCACTGGAATGAAGCATGTGAACAGAGTTTTCAGAAGTTGAAAAACAGAATGACCTCAGCATCAATATTAGCCTTGCCAGAAGGATTAGAGGGTTATGCAGTATACTGCGATGCTTCAGGCGTCAGGCTAGGATGTGTTCTCATGTAGCATGGTAAAATAATTGCTAGGCTTCCAGGAAGCTGAAGAAACATAAAAAGAAGTACCCCACCCATGACTTGGAATTAGCCGCAGTGATTCATGCCTTTAAAATATGGAGGCACTATATCTATGGCATTCATGTAGATATTAGCCTCCAGTACATTTTCACACAAAAAGAGTTGAATCTACGGAAGCGTTGTTGGTTAGAGCTGTTGAAGTACTATTATGTAAATATTTTGTACTATCCAGGGAAAGACAATGTTGTAGCAGATTTCCTCAGTCGAAATCCATGGGGGAGTCTTGCATAGTTGAGGCCTGAAAAGCGAGAACTGGCCCGAGAATTGCATCAGTTAGCCAGTTGAGCCGTCTGTATAACAGATTCAGGAGACGGTGGAGTAGTAATTTAAAATACGAAGTATCATCATTAGTTGTGGAAGAAAAAGAATGACAGTACGAAGACCCTAACCTGGTTCATCTCATATATAAGGTTCAGCAAGAGGAGGTAACAAATTTCAAGGTAACCAAAGACGGAGTCTTAAGATATAGTGATCGCCTCTGTGTTCCAGACGTGGTAAGGCTTTGCTAGAAAATTATGGGCGAGGTGCATTATTCCCGTTACTCTCTTTATCCGGTTTCAATAAAGATGTATCATGATATAAAAGGGATTTATTGGTGGCCGGGAATGAAAAAGGTGATAGCATAATTCGTAGCTCAATGTCCTAATTGCAAGCAGGTGAAAGCCGAACAATAGAAACCCGGCAGACTGACACAACAGATAGCAGTGTCTATGTGGAAATGGGAGGAAATTAATATGGATTTTGTGGCAGGATTACCTCATACCAGGCATAAATTTGATTCCATCTGGGTGATTGTTGACAGGTTGACGAAATCAGCTCACTTTCTACCAGTCAGCACCACTTTCTCTATTGAGGATTATGCCGAGCTTTATATCAGGGAGGTAGTCAGATTACATGGAGACCCAGTACCTATCATTTCTCATAGGGGAGCACAATTTACAGCTAGGTTTTGGTAGTCTTTCCAGATAGGCATGCGGAGGGTACAATTCAGACACTCGAGGATATGTTACGGGCATGTGCGATGGATTTTGGAGGCAGCTGGGATGAACATTTACCCCTTATTGAGTTTTCCTACAATAACAATTACCATTCAGCGATTCAAATGGCACCTTATGAGGTTTTATACGGGCGAAAATGTAGGTCCTCGGTCGGTCGGTTCGAGGTTGGAGAGACAGGATTAATTCGGCCGATATAATTTACCAGTCAGGAAAGAGAGTAAAGCTTATCAAAGAACATCTGCTGACAGCCTGGAGCCGCCAGAAATCTTATGCGGATGTACGACGTAGAAACCTAGAGTTCAGTGTAGGTGACTTGGTATTTCTAATAGTCTCGCGGATGAAAGGCGTAATGAGGTTTGGAAAAAAGGGTAAGCTCAGCCAGAGGTTTATTGGGCCGTATTGAATAGTCCGGAGAATAGGCCAGGTGGAACACGAGATAGATTTGCCTTCAGAGTTGGAATCTGTTCATCCAGTCTTCCATGTGTCGATGCTACGAAAGTGCATAGGGGATCCATCCCGAATTGTGCCAGTTGAGGATGTCCAGGTTACCGAGGAATTAGCCTATGAAGAGGTTCCGGTAGCTATATTAGATCGACAGGTTCGCAGGTTGAGGACTAAAGATGTTTCCTCTATTAAAGTACCGTGGAGAAATAAGAATAGAGAGGAAATGACTTGGGAAACTGAGGACGACATGAAATCCAGATATCCTCATTTGTTCTAGGCTCACTCCAGACTATGCAGTTAAGGTAAGTTATTGATTCAGTCGTTATTTCATGATTTTTGTTATATATATTGCTTAGTTGACTCCAGTCTTATTGTTAAATAGTTGTGATAGTATTATATGAAGTGCCTGCACTGGACCTTTCTGTGTTTCAGGATTTTATGATAGTCTATATTGTAAGGGAGACTCTACCAAAAAAATTTCCAGAATAAGTAGTTATAAGAGTTAATATGCCTATAAGCTAAAGTAATACATTCAAGGAAGAATGTTTCTAACGAGGGGAGGATGTTACATCCTGTAAGTTTCTAACGTTTATACGATCTATTCATACGTTGGTAAGAGTTTTAGAGCACAATACCTACGAGAAAGGGCTCGGGGAAAGGTTGAACGAGCGTGGATTCAGGCATGCGAGGGAGAGGGAAAGACCAGTTGCTCTATGGGGCAACGTGTCACGGACCCCTCCCTGCCGCGTTAGGCGTCGTGGCACGCCCGACTATTGGCGCGTTGTTATATATATATGTTAAGTAGCTTCGTTTGGTTTCATAAAGTTATATATGTTCTTCTTCCCAACAGTAAGCTACGTCATTTTTACGTTAGTTTCCTCCATTTACACTATCAAACGCTGCCTAAATTCCAATTAACCTGGGGTATCGAAGTATAAGGCTGCAAGGAGCATTACTACGGAGTTAGTTTTGTGAAATTCGCCCAGCGAATCGTATCCCCGCTGAGATAAATTTTTTGGAATTGCTCCAAACTAGTGTCAATACGATCACAGGCTTAAAGTAAACATTTTTCCCTTCTGGATTCCCGATAAATTACTAGTTTTTGACTGTGTTCCATCAAGTTGAAATATAGTTAATATTTCTATATAAAGTTATCGTTTTCTTTGAATTTAGTATTGAAATTACCCTTATTCTTTCAATAATACTATTGCAGTTGAGAAGAGAAGTTGAATATGAGCTAAAACTCGCCAGCTAATCAGTAATCGGCGAACGAGGTATGTTAAGGCAGTTTCCTTTGGCAAGTTAATTTGTTAAGCATGATATGTCACTTTGAGTCCCAGTAAGAGTACTAGAAGAATGCCTATTATGATTAGTTGTTGTTATTAGATGAGATCAGTATTCCATGTTAGTTTGGGATGGATTATGCCTGTATAGTCTCCATGATCGACTACAGGGTTATTAGTTGTGTCGACACCCTCTAGGGGTGAGATGACGTCGCTCTACGGAGCGATATGCCATCCGCCAGGGACGAAGATGGGGTCCCAGGTCCTCATATGCCGTGGTTGTCTTTATACACCCCCGTCGAGCCTGGTGCCCAGGGTGCAGATATCAGGAGTCCACTAGACTCAGATACAGTTACAGTCAGGGGCCGAGCAAACTCAATTGTAGACCCAGGGGATTTGTCGAACGGCTATAGTTATTCGTTGACCAGTCTGACCTTGGATAGGGGTATATAGACTAAGGTGTACTCACCAGGGCTTATGGGGCCCCAGGTGGGTTATCTGTGTTGGTTGTACCTTATGGCTTATGGGGGCCAGGTAAGGTTTATGTTTGCTTTAGCTATTGATATTTAGATAGTAAGACGTTCTATTACTCAGGTATGATCTTTATTCCTTCATTTCAGTTATTCTTAGTTTTATCTCTTTATTTCAGTCATTTAAAGTTATCGCCTTACATATTCAGTACATATTATACTGACGCCCTTTCTGGGGTGCTGCATTACTTGCTTGTAGTTACGGATAGACGAGGAGTAGGTCCCTCATAGCCTTCAGCCAGCATCACAAGGGCAGTTAGCTCCTTTCTTCAGGAGCTTGGGAGTAGAAGGTTTACTTCCTTTTGATTGTATAGTTTCAGGGTAGGTCGAGGCCCTGTCCGGACCATCATATTACTCCTAGAGGCTTGCATATTATTCTTTTTCCCTGTGGTTAGCTATTATCGGTCGTGTGGGGCCTGTATGTGTTTTTGTTTACATGTTGGCCATGTGGGGCCTTGTTAGCTGACAGATTAGTGGCCTTGTCAGCCATAGTTTAGCTTAGCACTGGATTTATTTTACAGTCATAACTAGAAATCAAGGTGGCCTTGTTGTCCCGCATAGGATTCCCTGTTCTTTCCTGTTTTAGGTTAGCCGTTTTTTCTTTACAAGTGTCTATAAGGCCTTGTCAACCAGAGGTTGTATTTACAGCCGAGATATAGCCCGTCGTCTTCTTGATTTGAGGAGTAGGCCTGCACCAGGAGTACACAGCCCTAGTTGAGTCTGTTCAGATCCTAGTCCGGCACCAGGTGCTAGTCATGTCACCCAAGGTGGGGCATGACAAATAGAGTAGTGTAGAAATTTAAACTCTGAGGGTTTTCTTTATACCATGGTTCTTTCCCAAGGAGAATTCTTTTATTTCAGTTAATTTTATTGTCGAACCGGGTTTGTTTTTCCCGATGATGGATTGAGTGGCGACATTCTTAAAGGAAATGCCATGTCACTTTGAGTTTGCTGTGAAGTTGTTTTAAGAGGCATCAACAAAAATATTTTCTTATGAGGAGAATGAAAATTTGAAAACAAGGGAATGAAAATGAAGATAACGAACAAGTGTTGATACCATAGCGTAGTAATCTTGGTCGTATGTTGTAAAATTCTCTGCTTGACTTATGATGTTTACCTGCTTAATGTCCTAATGTGATGTTTTTTTTTTGAAAATGACTCTTGTAGACCCTTTAAGGGTGATGCTTGGTATGGCGAGGATGTTTTTGTTAATCCTGTACATTACATCTTGTCTAGAACTTTCCCTAAATGTGATTCAAGGCGAAATCCTAGATGTAGTTTAACCAAGGAAATGAGTTTAGGCCCTCAGTTGCCGAGCCACTTCAACCATACGCACTCCATGATCATTAATCCTTGTGAGCTAATTTTGAGCCTTAAAACCTTTCCTTGGAAACCACATTACAAGCCTTAAGGACATTCTTAACACCTCTTTTGGCCCCATTCTCCCTAAATGCTAAGGAAAAAATAAGTGTTGAAGCAAGGCTCAATGCCTAAAAACAAAGGAATGAGAAAAGGCAAATGTGAAAAATGAGGCAAGAGCCTAAGTTTGGGGGTATGCAAAACAAATGGGAAACACAAGAATTATAGAGTGAAGGGAATATCACCTGTAGTTAAAAGTACACACAAAGATGAATCCACAAAGAAAAAGACTAATTGTGTGAATTGGTGTTCCCTCTTTCGGTAATAAGGCTAGTGGTCGAAGCTAAAGAGGGATTATAAGGGAGATTATTAGAGAAATGAAAGGCATCAACAAGAAAATAAAGAAAAAGGAGGTTGAGTGAGCAAAAGTGTTGTAAGGCATGGCAAGAAAAGCATTAGGGAGGATCTAGTCACAATACCCAAATGATCATCCTACCCTGACCTTAAGCCTACATCATAGCCCGCAAGTCCTAAATGGTTCTAGGTGCAGCTACTCTACATTAGAAGCGAATTACTTGCAGGGCAAGCCTATGGGTCAAGTGTGTGCATGAAGATATCTTTTGGGAGAGTGAGAGTGAGTGTCTCTTCCAATTGATCCCTGCTATGCATTCAAATCATCAAAAGGTCAAGAGAATAGGGATCCTTATATTTGGTGAGTGGCATCATTAATTATAGGGATGCAAGAGCATTTAGAGTTCATATGGGCATAGAAAAAGGAGCGAAAACTCTAAAGAAAGCTTTGATTACAACTTGAGATGCTACTTGTGTTATTTGAGGTTGAGAATTGCCCTTGTTTGGTTAATGATTCCTTTCAAAAAGCTTTACTTGATATAAAGTTGTTGCCTTCTTGAAACACCTTCAGTGTTCTGGTCTTTTGGGGTATTTCCTTCTCTTTTCGATGAGCATGATGATCATTTTTGGGTAGTCACAGTCCAGGTGGTCGGCGAAGTGTAATTGTGAAGATATGTGACCTCCTCCTCAATAGTTGAAGTATTAATTATTACTTGAGGACAAGCAATGATTCAAGTTTGGGGGTTTGATGAGTTTGTAATTTACCAACTCATTAGACTCTAAAGTTTGAGTATTTGCTTAGTTCTCGAGTTGATTATTTGAATTTTATGCCCCTTTTGCTTTCATTGTGTGCAAATGCTTAAGATTGAAGAAAAAAGATAAAATGGGGGTAAAATGGAGGAAATGAGAAGAAGTGGCGAAATGCCGGTTAAAAAGATGAAGGTCATTTCCTTGTCAGAGGAATGCCACCAGCGGTTCATGAGTCACCTACGGCGGGACGCCGGTTCAGTCGCCGAATGACACTCAGAAAAGTCTAGAATTGGTATTTAAGGTTCGGCGATTCACGGATTGGAATCGACGAATCGTCGGGTGAACTGCCGAAGTTCACTGATAATGACTAAAGAAGAAGAGCAAGTAGCCAATAGTTCACAAATTTCATCGGCAAACTGCTGGTGCCTTCGCTGGTTCCAGAGCGATGCTATTAAGGATAAAATTGTCCATTGCTGAAAAGGGAAGGAAAAGTACGCTACTTTTATGGGTATAAGTATAACGAGAAATATATTGCAGAAGGGGAAAAAAGATTGAGAGATAAGCCAACTACACATCACATCATCTTTCTGTTTTAGCTGAAGACCATTTTTTAGCTGAGAAAAGGGGATTTTGCTTGAAAATTGTGAAAGATACTCTACTCTCTTTCCTTCTTTGGTATTATTTAGCTTCAGCTGTAGTTGAAGGATAATCGTGCTTTTGATTTATTTACTCTTCTTATTAAATTCNGAAGAAGGACATAGCAGAGTTTGTGGCTAAGTGTCCGAACTATCCTCTTTCCTTCTTTGGTATTATTTAGCTTCAGCTGTAGTTGAAGGATAATCGTGCTTTTGATTTATTTACTCTTCTTATTAAATTCAATGATACTTGTGATTATTGTGGTTTTGAATTTCTCAACTATGAGTAGCTAAAATCATTAGCTAGAGATGAGTAATGATGAATACTTAATTGGATTGAGTATTGCTAGAGTTAACTTCATAATGTTCAATTAGGTGTAAATCTATTAGATTCCTTTTAATCTATTAATGACGATCCATTGATGACGATATGGGTCTATCTATACTTGCTTAATTGTTGCTCGGGAGAAAATAATTAAGTATTGGAAGAGAATCAAGTAATGGGTATGGATGTAAAGTTGTAAAATTAAACTAGTAATAGCTGAAATTACTTCCTCCTTCCTAATTAGCAACTAATAGCTAGGAATAGTGAAGTTGCTGATCCAAATCAATTCGGTGTGTTAAATTGCAGCTAGATTTTTTGAAAATTTTAGTTAGGGGTAGTTAATAGGCTAGGAAGCTGAGGCTACCTATTTCCCGAGATCATTTAAATTTATTGAACTTATGAAGTTAACCTGGTCCATCCCAATCTAATTAGTATTTCATATACACCGCAACTCTAGTATTTTACAAATATTGTCTACAACTTAGCTGATCCTTCTACTTTGAATTCACTAAAGAAATTTATGTAATTCTCTACAAAGGTTATTCCCCCTATTTCCTTATTTTATATTAAATTTATATGGTGCAAGATAAAATCAACTTCTCAATCGACACTTGAATTCATCACTTCCTAGTCCTAATGGGATTTGATGCCGACACACTTCGGGTTACTTCTTTTGATACAACGACCGTGTATATTCTTTGATTTAAATATATTTTGGACGTTATCAAAAATGGTGTCGTTGCCAGGGATTAACATTTGATGATCTTGTGATTGATTGTTAAATTGAATTAGTGTGCATCATAGCTACTTGATTTAATTTTCTGCCTTGTTGTTAGGATCTAACCACCTCATGAGCCATCACTCCAAGTAGGAGATAGCTCAGTGGAGGGGAACATGGAACTTGACAAAGGTAATCCGATGATGCCGGAAGTTGCAGGTGCCATTCGCCAACCACCGACAGTAGGGAATGTGGTGTTCCATTGTCACGCCCCATAACGGGGGGGAGGGTGCGACGGGCTCCCCATACCTGACTGACTGGAAAGCCGTCTATATGACATCTGTAACTGTAAAACTTAGGCCGTCCTGGCCACATGTCAGAATCAACTGGAGAAAAAACTGGACCCATAATGTCTCAACAATATAGGGTAAACAACTGAAATGCAAACAAGGTTATGAGTATGCTAAACTAAATAACAAAAAGCCGACAAAGCCACAAACGGAATACCATTATACACACTAAGTCCACAAAGCCTCTAAAAAGTAAACTGAATGATGGTCGGAACAGGGCTCCGACCTACCCATAACTGCATCTCAAAACTCTAACTGAAACAAAACCAGTCTTAGCTCCAGAAAGAAAGGAGCATACCAACACATCAACTAATCTCACGAACTGCTACTGCAACTGGAAATCCAGACCTCTACCTGCACCTACAGCACGAACGCATGTCCCCACGCGAAGGGACGTTAGTACGAATGAAATCTACTGGTATGTTAGGCAGAAAACTATAAACATGTAAGATAACAATGATATTTGAGCCAGAAATAATGAATAGCAACAACCTAGAATCCTGGAAACTAAAACCTTGCAATAAGTCAATATTGAAGTGCAAATGCAACCAAGTAATGCACAAGAAAAACAATAACTGTAATGCCAGCAACCAGCCAACCATAAATCCATATATAAAATTCATCAAGCCGGTGTACCATATCGAGGAAAAATAAAAATATCTTCAGCTGATGTATCACACCGGGGTAAAATAAAAATATCTCCATCTGATGTACCCTATAGGGGTAAAATAAAAATAACTCCAGCCGATGTACCAATCTGTGGTAAAATAAAAACATCTCCAGCCGATGTACCACACCGGGGCAATATAAAAATATCTCCAGCCGATATACCACATCAGGGTAAAATAAAAATATCTCTAGCCGATGTACCACACCGGGGTAAAATATAAATATCTCCTGCCGATGTACCACATCGGGGTAAAATAAAAATATCTCCAGTCGATGTACCACACCGGTGTAAAATATAAATATCTCTAGCCGATGTACCACACCGGGGTAAAATAAAAATAATTCTCAATCATAATCATAAATAGGGAAGATATGGCTTATATTGAGTCAATTTAACACGTATGGCATATCAATGACAAATGTTAAATCTGTGTCCAGAATAGGCCTCTTTCGTAACCCATAAATGCAAGTGAGCACCCATACCATGTAAAGCTATATATATATATCACGTAAAGCTGTCAAATTATACGTGAACATGTCTACTCAGTTACTTGAATAACTTCCAAGAGGTTTAGATAACATAAGAACTTTTTTAGGCTTACAAACAATGTCCTACAAGTAATCCTACCAATTTAACATATTATTTGGATAGAAACGCATAGAGCTCATTTCTACATAGTTCTTTAACATCTGGGAACTAAAAATATATACTGCCTACCAGGTGGTTCCTTTAACTGTATCGACAACTATAAATTGGAATTTCATTGATAAATTTATTATGTAGATAAACACATATAGTTCTTAATTCATTTGACTTATTTGAAGGAAAACATGAAAATTGTAACTAGGAACTTGGAGTTATTTTTCATATACATAGAGTTGAGAACTAAACTACAGACATACAATGTTTGAGACTTCTATATAATGTATAACACGTATTTAGTTAACTGGGTAACCTCCAGGAGACTTCCTGGTCAAAGTTGTGAGCTTAACTAATCATTATCATAGCTTGCACTTATACTTACTTAGACATTAGGAATATTGGTACATGGGAGAATCTCTCCCCTGAATTTAGGAAATTCAACTAATAACTCAACAAGAGCTAAACATAAAGATGCATGAATTGAATATAACTGAAAGAATTCAACTGTATGTTATAACATGAAAATCATATACATTAAGACTTCNGAAAGAATTCAACTGTATGTTATAACATGAAAATCATATACATTAAGACTTCTTACTGGAAAGACATATAAAGACTTGAGTTTTTAGACTCGTATACAACGTCACACACTTGATCGAGACATTAGCATAATTCTCGAAATATGATCTCTCAAAAACTTCTTAGATCAACTAGCACATTTCAACATAAATAAGGGACGTAAATACATAACTTAAGGATCTGAGACTTGGAAATCTATAACTTAGGAACTCGTGAGTAACCCTCTAAGTGATTCCTTATAGGAAAATAAAGAAATACAGCCGTAATTCGGGTGATGCTGGATTGACTTACATAACTTTGCAATTACATGCGGAGCTTAAGAAAGCTTACATAATCATAAGTTGTCTTAGAAGATCCTAGGATTATCCTTTTTAGACATGGTTGAAAATTTCAACACTTAGAATAGATAACTTAACATAATCGTTTAGGGGTATAGCAGAGAGCTTCTCAACTTAAGTTACTATTTTGCAGATGTTCAACTCTAATTATTTC
>JACEIK010000383.1:221337-234317 GCA_018107945.1 Datura stramonium | reverse complement strand
ATAACTGAAAATAACTGAAAGCAAACAATAATACTGATAGATACTGAAGTAATAGGAGACGGGTTGAGACTGACTGAAAAGAGCGTAACTTTACTGAAGATTGTAAGAGTCATACCTGATAACATGGAAGTCTACTTTCTATCTATTAATAACTAACACAAATTTATTTAAATGCATTGACCTAACTTGGATCAATATCTAAGGAGAATAAAGTCCATTAGTAGACCATATTGTGTCGAAATGATCTACGACCTAAAGATTATATTTGTTTCACACATTGTAGTTGTATATTCTTAACACTTTACATATTACTTTTTTATTGCCACTCTATTTAATCATAATCACGATTCTATTGAGTTTTGATGGTACACTGGACACATTGAGGTTCACGTGAGGTGTTTTATTTTTTATTCTTATTTTTATTACAAGCAGGTCCAAAGACCCATTTTATTAAAGAACAAAGTGTTCAGCTAGGCCCATACAGGTCCATCCCAAAACTAAATTATACTACTCTAATACTAACAATCTAAAACAATCTAGAAATAAAAGAAGCATAAAGGAAGAATGACCCGACTCTCTATCTTCCTCCTTCATTCATGGCTGATGAAGAAGTTTGTATTCAATCAACAAATTGACTAGGATTGTGTTCCCCAAGATTTTATAACCACAAGGCTTTTACACTAGTGATCTATTCTGGTGTTTAACATGCAATATTGGTAAGTTAGGTTCACCAAAATGGTTTGTCCCCTATCTAGATGATTATCACCATGCAACTTGATCCGTATACGGGTGAATGCTTAATTAATTCTTACCGTTAATATCGGATTAGCTATCCCTGGAAAAGTTCAAGCTATTAGATGAGTCCGTTGTTAAACTCTTTTTCCCATTCATTATCCCCTTGGTCCGTTGAATAAGAATAAGACAATATCTAACATTTGAAACCATTAAGAATTAATTAAAACAGAGAGAAACAATACATGCATAAACTCCATTCAAGAATCACTACGTATTTTTACCTATGTGTGTTAATTCATCATGGTTCCCACAACCCTAGTTATGGGNCCACAACCCTAGTTATGGGTTTAGCTACTCATATTTGAATAATCACAATCACAAAATATTGAATAAATCATAATTGTAACTTACAAAAATTCGTAGAAGGAAACCAAGTAAATTAAATATAACTCCAAACTTGATGAACAAATTCCAATGTTGCTTTTGATCCTCAAACTCAAGAACAAAATTGTAAACGTTGTTTCTTGAACAAAGAATAATAGTACACAACAACAAAATATACGTGAAAACTATAATAATAAACTGTACTTAAAAAATAAAACTAAATAAGGTATTTATAGTTCCAATAAAACCTTTTCCTAATTAAAATCGGAACTCAGGTCGTCAGTGGTCACGGGCTAAATAACGACTCGTTAGGACCTCAAACGAGTCATGATCAGTCAAGCACAATTGTCCTCAACATTAGGCCCAGTCATGGCAGCGGGTCACCTAATGACTCATTGTGTTTGGGCACGAGTCGTTAGGCCTCTCGTGGTATCGCTTCTTCAATTATCAAGTGCACCTTACGGTTCCTTCCAGTGATCTCCTAACGAGTAGGTTCGACAGTCGTTATACAATCTAAGGTAAAACGGAATAGGAAATGGAGAATCACTCAAACCAACCAAAAAATAAATTCAGATGCCGAAAAGTGTAAGTAGCAGCTAGAAAAATATAGATTCTGACCATATTTGAGAAAATAAAAGAAGAGCATTTACTTTTTATACAAAGATATTATCATAGGTGGTGCATTTCGACCATGATTGTTACACCCCGTAAGTTGTGATTGACTAGCTGACGTGTGCATGTGTTTGTGGCAAGTGTTTAGAGTACGGCATGTGCAGGAGAAGGCCCGAAGGGGGAGCGCATGAGTGCATAGTCGAGCTAGTGGGAGGCCGAAGCTAGAGGTGGGGCGCAAGGAGTGCCACGTCGCACCCCTTTCACCAGCACCTTGAGCGGCGCGCCGAGCCCATCTGCCGGCGCGTTGGGCAGCAGGTCGTGGCTCTCCTCCACCGCCTCACAATGTATATATATATAAACACACCTCCTTAGTTCAAGTTGGTTTCATTTAAACTTTTCCCTAAATTGAGAGCTCGGTTGAGACGACAAGTTCATGAGGATTTCTAAATTTAGAGGCCAACTTACACCGCTAAATCACCTCGAAAATCAATTCTTCTTAGGTAATGATTCTTAGGCCTACGAAGAACGTATATGCAGAGTTGAATCTTTGAAATTGGCCCGGTTTGATGGAGTCCCACAGAGTAAAAGTCATAGAAATCACTTCTAATCAAGTCCTAACCATCTACAAGTGATAGGTAAGTGTTTCTACCTTTTAAATTCTCCGAAATTCGTAGTTTCCTGTTGAATTGAACTCGTTTTGACTTATTATTGTTATGTTTTATGGTCTATGGTTGTGGTCCTAACTCTTGAATTAGGTAACCCTATTTCCCTGATGTGTAAGCTGGGGTATGAAGGAATTACGAGTTCTAAATTGAAGCAGGGTTGATTGAACATAATTCGACAATCGAGGTATCTTAAGGCTAATCTTTTTCAGCAAGTATTCTCGTCGTATAGTTGATACGACTTCTACCTCTGTAATAGTTCCTAATTATACATGTTGTGGTTAGCTTCTACAAGACGAATTGAGATTGCGTCATAGTATCCTTCATTGGAAAAGAGTATATCAAGTGTGACTAACTCTGTCATAGAGATTTCCCTGTTCACCTGTTTACCGTTTAGAGGGATTCTGATGTCTTGTCATCCCAAGGCCTTAGAAACCACCCCAGTTGTTATAAGTCTGAGAGAATAAGTGATACCCCAAGAAGGGACCTTATATTAGTGGTTAGATGTGGGGCCAACGCCCTGAGATATTCTTGTAAATGCCCACGTATATGTTGCCGTGAAGGGCTAAATCCAGATATACCTTCCTACGGGGCAATGAGTTGCTCACAGGAGCTATATGCTATCTGGACAGACCAAGTTGACGTCTAGGGGACTAGAACCTTAGTATCACAACATTACCTTCAGGCTAAGAATTCTAGTAAGCTGTCTGTGGAAAGTTAGGGTTGACTGCTTAGGAACATATCCGGTTAGTAGCAGCCCTGTAGTCGTTCCAGGCAAAGAAACCATATAGATGGTTGTGTATGACCTTGCTATTCTCTTATGAACTACTATTGTCCTAGTATGACCTTCAGAGTATCGTTTAGGTCACCCCAGACCTCTCGTCTTTCTGTCCAAGCCGACTTAGGTTGTAATTTGCCATGACCACCTGGTCAGGTGTAGGCACATGGGATATACCTGTTAGTAGCTATATAGACTGTTTTAGGGGCAAGTAGCAGTTGCGTTAGGCCTAAGGGGCTAGGTACACCTATTGAGCGATGTATAGTATATAAGTTAGGCCTACCAAATGCTATTCAGGCTACTTGAGAAGCAATCTATAATCATAAGGTGCCTAAGGGGCTATACTTTGCTTACGGAGCTATACGGAGTCGCGAGCAACTATATTGAGTCCTACAGAGCCATTTGAGGTTTGGTGCCCTTACCAGCTTCCCCCATGCCTGAGTGGCATCACCGACCCTTAATAAATCCTTGTGTTCTCGGGGTGCTATTCAGAGTCAGAAGATCGGTCAGCTCCTTTCTTTTGGAGTTTCCAATTAGTAGAGGTTATCCTGTCTTTTGCTATATAGTTTTTTGGTAGGCCGGGACCCTATCCCGACCAATATTTCTCTCTTACAGGCTTGCAGACTATAGTTTATTTTTAGTGGTGTGTGGTTGGGCGTGTAGGGCCTACATGTGTTGTGATTTGAGTTTTGGTCACATGGGACCTAGTTATGATACCTGTTAGACGACATGGTGGTCTTGTCAGCCCACATAGGATGATATTGATATTGCACCTATTGGGTTAGCTGTTTTTGTGTAGGTTTATTTTGCGGCCTTGTCAACTTGAGGCTATGTTTACAATCGAGATATAGCCATTTGTTTTCTTGTTATGTGTTGCAGGCACGCGCCAGAAGTGCATATGCCTAGCTAGGTCAGCTCAGAGTCTAATGTGGCACTAGGCGCCAGTTATGCCTCTCAAGGTATGCGTGACAAACTTGGTATCAAAGTAACGTCATATCCTAGGGAGTCTGCAAGCCGTGTCTAGTATAGTCTTGTTTATAAATGTGTTGTGCACCACATTTTATAAGCAGGGAGCTACGAGGCATGATAGTATGGTTACCCCTCCTGCTTCTTAGATCATGCTATAGAGCCGAGTTGTATAGGGTTGAGTCCCTAAGCTTACATCGTTATGACTATCTACAATGATCTCTGGGATGAGACAGACTACAACCAGCCGTGAGTAGATACAGCAGCAGGAGAGGGTACCAGCAGGGTGCCACAGTTGGGGACAGTCTAGCCTAAGGGCGAAAGGGAGACATCTTCTTGATTTCCCCAGCATTCCTCCGGGCACCAGGAACCTCGTAGAGTAACAGATAGGCCAGCACCGTTCCCAGTTCCTCCTACACCCTTGGATAAGGATGTCAGGAGTGTAGTGCATATGTTGGCTTATTTAGTACCTACTCAGTATCGGACAAGGATAACAGCTAATGTTGGATTACTTGAAAGGTACAAGGATTGTGAAATTGTGAGATTTTTATCTCCAGCCCTTTAGAGTTTGTTGATTTTCATACCTTAGCCCCACTACAGAATGATATGGTCATTTCCCGCCTCATAACCTTTTTTAGTATAGAAGAGAGCGTAAGTATTGACGCTATGTTGTCAAGAGTAAATAGTAAAGGAGGGTAGACCCGTTGATTTCTGGGGGTGTTATAAAAGTGGTCAAGACCCTGGCACTTAAATAAGCCACCTAGACCTTCACTACAGTAAAATCAAGATAGCAGGTAAGATTGCTTGGAGCAGCCAAGTACGTGTGAGGTCGATAAGCAATAAGACTCCCAGTAATAGCAAAGCTCAGGTCAGAAATAGACTAATCCCACCGCAGGGTGTTGATGGTGGTAGGGGATACTTGGATAATAATGGTTGTGCCCCCCCAGCTTGTAATGTTAAAGGGCAGAGAGGTTATATGATGGGAACCGGCCCGAGTGGGGGTCAAGACGATATAGGTTAGTAGACTTGGCCAGTAGTATCCTTTCTAATATGATATATGGGGCATGAACCCTAGAATTCAGCTTACAAGAGGTAAGGGCAACACTTGAGTATCTAGCTTTAGAGGATACCAAAACCACACCTAGGTTGTAGAGGGCTGATAAAGCTTGAAATCGCCACTGAATGTCGAGAAATAAGCATCAGGCTGACACTTAGAGGATAGTAAGATTGAAACCTAGAATACTACAATATCGCCTCTAGTTGTGGAGGCAGAGGAGCGATAAAACAGAGACCCCTAGCCTAGTACAGTCCATAGACAAGGCCCAGCAGGAGGAGTCATCGGCCTTTGAGATAGCAGGGAGCCGACTTGAGACTCAGAGGTCGACTCTGTGTTCTAAATGTGGCAGGGCTTCGTTAGTAAAATGTGGAAAAGGTACACGATATCCGTTATTCTCTCCACCCAGGTTCGACGAAAACGCATCAGATTATAAAAGAGAGCTATTGGTGGTATGGGAAGAAGAAAGATGTTGTTGAATTATAGCACAATGCCCCAATTTCCAACAAGTAAAGGCTGAACATCAGGGACTTGGTGGGCTAATTCAGGAGATAGTTGTGCCTGCATGAAAGTGGGAAGCAGTCAATATGAATTTAGTTACAGGTTTACCTCATACCAGGTGTAAATTCTGACCCTACTTAGGCCATTGTTGAAAGGCTAATGAGGTCAACCCATTTCTTGCCCGTCAGAACTACATTTTCAGCTGAAGATTATGTCGAGTTGTATATTAAAGAGAGAGTCCAGCTACATGGTGCCCTAGAGTCTATCAGTTCTGACAGAGGGGCATGATTCATAGTTAGGTTTTGGAAATGGTGTCAAAAAGGATTGGGCACAAATTAACTTAGTACAGCTTCTCATTCCTAGACAGATGGCCAAGTTGAGTGCACATTTCAGATGCTCAAAGATATGTACGGGCGTGTGTGCTACACTTTAAGAAAGTTGAGATGACCATCTACCTCTTATGGAGTTTGTATATAATAATAGTCACCATTCTACCGTCAAAATGGTTCCTTGTGAGGCTTTATAGGGGTAGAAATGTAGGTCCCCCATAGAATGGTTCGAAGTGGGCGAATCAGGGTTAATCGGACCTGACATGATGCACCAATCAGAAGAGAAGGTTAAAATCATTAGAGAGCGTTTACAGAGTTATCAGAAGTCCTATTCCAATGTACGACATAGGGACTTAGAGATTGATGTGATGATTGGGTACCCTTGAAAATTTTGCCAATAAAGGGCGTTATGAGATTTGGCAAGAAGTGCAAGCTTAGCCCTAGATCCATTTGGGACTATACCGGATCCTCCGAAAAATAGACCAAGAGGCCTATGCGTAAGAGTTGACTTCGGGGCTAGAATCTGTTCATGTATTGATGTTACACAATCGCGTAGGAGACCCTTCTTAGGTTGACCCAGACAAGGATGTCCAGGTCACAAAAGAGTTGTCTTACGTGGAGACTCCAATAGTGATATTAGATCGGCAGGCCAGCTGACTGAGGATCAAAGATGTAGCTTTAGTTAAAGTTTTATGAAGAAATCGAAATATAAAGAGATGACTTGGGAAATTAGGGACAACATGAGGTCTAGATATCCTCACTTGTTCCAGACCCTATAATGATAGCATACAAACTTAGATAAGTTGTAGTTGAGATAAGATAATTCTCAAGTGTTGTATTGTTGCTTTTGTTACTATTGTTGTCAATTGCTCTCTTTTTTGTTGTGAAGCAACGTATTCAGTTATTGTAGCATCCTGTGGGGTGCTTGTGTTGGACTTTTCTACGTTTCAAGTTTCCAGATAGTCCATATCACAGAGGAGACTCTGCCCAAATTTTTAGGGCAAAGCTTAAGGAATAGAATCTCCTGCGGTTAGCTCACATTCAAGGACGAATGTTCCTAAGGGGGGATGATGTTACACCCCGTAAGTTGTGATTGACTAGATAACATGTGCATGTGTTTGTGGCAAGTGTTTAGAGAATGACACGTATGGGAGAGGCTTGAAGTGGGAGTGCACGAGTGCATCATTGAGCTAGTGGGAGGCTGAAGCTAGAGGCGGGGTGTGAGGAGCGCTGCGTCGTGCCCCTTTCCTCGACTCCTTGAGCGGTGCATCACACCCATCTGCAGGCAGGTTAGACGGTGTGCCGCAGCTATCTTCCACCACCTCAATATATATGTACCTCCTTAGTTCAAGTTGGTTTCATTTAAACATTTCCCTAAATTGAGAGCTTGGTTGAGGCGATAAGTTCACGAGTATTTCTACTTTTAGAGGCCAAATTATGCCGCTAAATCACCTCCAAATGTCAATTCTTCTTAGGTAATGACTCCTAGGCCGACAAAGAATGTATCTGCAGAGTTGAATCTTTGAAATTGGCCTGGTTTTATTGGAGTCCCGCGGAGTAAAATTTGTAGAAATCACTTCTAATCCAGTCCTAACCGTCTGCAAGTGATAGGTAAGTGTTTCTACCTTCTAAATTCTCTGGAATTCATAGGTTCCTGCCGAATTGAACTCGTTTTGACTTATTATTGTTATGTTTTGTGGGCTATGTCTATGGGCCTAACTCTTGAATTAGGAAGCCCTATTTCCCTGACGTGTAAGCTAGGATATAAAAGAATTATGAGTTCTAAATCGAAGCAAGGTCGATTGAACGGAATTTAGAAATCGAGGTATGTTAAGGATAATCTCTTTCGGCAAGTATTCTCGTCATATAGTTGATATAAATTGTACCTTTGTAGTAGTTCCTGATTATATATGTTTTGGTTAGCTTCTACAAGACGAATTGAGATTGCATCATAGTATCCTTCGTCGGGAAAGAGTATATCAAGTGTGACTAATGCTAGGAGCGTCATAGAGATTTTCCTATTCATTTATTTACTGTTTAGAGGGACTCTAATGTATTGTTGTCTTACCAAGGCCTTAGAAGCTTGTAGTTAGATGTTGGGTATAACTTGGTAAGGTTGGATAACATAGGGCGCAGCTGCACGATATAAATTTCTGCTTGACACCTATATAGACAGTAAAGTTCACCCATAGTCTGTTGGCATACCTTGATGCCTCCAGGGCCCGAATCTTTATAGGATGGTCCTGCCTTCGAGTCAATGGCACTAGGGTTACCTAATGAACTGAGCGATACCTTACCATGTGATTGGCTATTATCACTGACCGCTAGTTTCAGCCGACTTATTGCTTGTCGTATAGGTCGCCCAAGAAACCATCCCAGTTGTTATAAGTCTGAGAGACTAAGTGATACCCTAAGGAGGGACCTTGTTAGTGGTTAGACGTGGGGCCAACTCCCTAGGCTACTCTTGCAGATGCCCACGTACATGTTGTCGTGAGGGCTAAATCCAAATATACCTGCCTACGGGGCTATGAGTTGCTCACAGGAGCTATATGCTATTTGGACAGACCTAGTTGACATCTAGGGGACTAGAACCTTAGTATCACAGCATTTCCTTTTGGATAAAAATTGTAGTAAGCTGCCTATGGGAAGTTAGGGCTGACTACTTAGGAACATATCCAATTAGTAGCAGCCCTGCAGTCGTTCCGGGAAAAGGAACCATATAGATGGTCACCTATGACCTTGTTATTCGCTTATGAACTACCATTTTCCTAGTATGACCTTCAGAGTATCATTTGGGTCACCCCCAACCTCGCCTCTTTCTGTCCAAGCTGACTTAGGTAGTAATCATTGCTATGACCACCTGGTCAGGTGTAGGCACACGGGATGTGCCTATTAGCAGCTATATAGACTATTTTAGGGGCGAGTAGTAGTTGTGTTAGGCCTAAGGGGCTAGGTACGTATATTGAGCAATGTATAGTATATAAGTTAGGCCTACCAAATTCTATTCAGGCTAGTCGAGAAGAGAGCTATAATCATAAGGTGCCTAAAGAGCTATACTATGCTTATAGAGCTATAAGGAGTCACGAGCGACTATATTGAGGCCTGCAAATCCATTTGAAGTATGGTGCCCTTACTAGCTTCCCCTATGCCTGAGTGGCATCATTGACCCTCAGTAAAGCCTTGTGTGCTTAGGGTGCAGTTACAGTAGCCCAGAGGGCTCAGATACAGTTACAGGAGCCTGGAGGGCTTAATCACAGTTCTAGAGGTCGTATATACCTTAGTTATAGGTTGTCTATGATTCTGCGATGAGTGCAGATAGAAGGAATATATGAATTGCTTGTCCTTGTCGGGCTTATGGGGGCCCAGGTTGGTTATCTCTGTGTTGCTTGCATTTTCCAGGCTTATGGGGGCTAAGTTAGGTTCTTGTTTGTATATTTTCTTGCTAGATATAGCTTATGAATGTATAACCATACAGCTTAAGTTCCTGTATGTATAATTGTCTATTAGATGTGGGCTATGGTTATGAAACCATACAGGTTAACTTCTACTCTTTTTCGCTTATTACTTTCAGTTTTTTACCAGTTTCTATTTAGTTATTATTATTGTCTTACATATTCGGTACCTATTGTACTGACGCCCACATATTAAGCGCTGCATACTTGCCTGCAGGTTTATACAGATAGGTTTCGGGACCTCCTTAGTAACTATTCAGAGTCAGCAGATCGGTCAGCTCCTTTCTTTTGGAGTTGCCAGCTATAGAGGTTTGCCTGTCTTTTGTTATATAGTTTTTCGGTAGGATGAGGCCCTATCCCGAACCAATATTTTACTCTTAGAGACTTGCAGACTATAGTTTATAGTTAGTGGTGCGTGGTTGGTCGTGTGGGGCCTATATGTGTTGTGATTTGAGTGTTGGTCGTGTGGGGCCAAGTTATGATACCTGTTAGACAGCATGGTGGTCTTGTCGGTCCGCATAGGATGATATTGATATTGCACCTATTGGGTTAGCTATTTTGTGCAGGTTTATTTTGCGGCCTTATCTTCTGAAGCTATGTTTACAGCCGAGATATAGCCATTTGTTTTCTTGTTATGTCCTGCGGGTATACAGCAGAAGTGCATATGCCCAGCTAGGTCATCTTAGAGTCCAGTGTGGCACCAGGCGCCAGTTATGCCTCCCAAGGTGGGGCGTGAAAATGACAGTGACCTAAATAGTGGCATCGCTTCAACGACAAACACCAGAGTGACACCAAACAAAGAATGAAGCGGAACAAAGTTGGTCACCTGAAATACAGAAGAAAAAAAGAACAATATAGAGAAAAAATAAAGAATTATCAGTAAAGTCAAAAGAAAAACATAGTCATTGTGGGGGTAACGAACAAATAACCCTCTCACCGGTGTCAATGGAGTTCATCAGCGACATTCAAACAAACCCCAAATTGGTCCAACAAGCTAGAAATCATAGCTAAGCAAACCAAATGAGAAATATCATCATAGTTTAAATCTCCAACCTGATCTAATGAGCACAAACGGAGAGGAACTGATCACCAACGTTGCTTCCATGGATTTTGGCGGAGCAAAGCCAAAATTTTATCAAAGTCAAAAAATTTGATCAACATTATTTGAATAGCTAAAATAAGGCTAGATCTTAAAATTCAAGATGTCACCAGGGTCACAATGGTGTAGCTAGTCAGAGTCGTGAAAGGGGGAGGGTGTAGTGGTGATGTGGTATTGCGGTGGTTTGGCTGGAGTTCATTGCCGGAGCTGGTAGTGCTTATTGGAGAAGACTGTCGATAGTGGATAGCCAAGAGGAAGATACGAAGAGATTTATAAAGTGTTACATTATCTCCCCCTTTGGATCATTCATCTTGAAATGTGGATTCATAGCCTAAGAATTTTGACTAACTCCCAAGATTTGCAAAAAAATTGCAAGAGCTTCCAATAGTTAAAACTTAGCTTACAACCCAGCAATAACAATAAGGTCCTCATAGGGAGTTCCACAATCAAAATAATCAAGTTTGATCACATAATAGGGGATTTCATACCTTTAACCAATATTTGCAAAAGTGCAACAAGAAGAGGTTTAACACATACTTAAATAGGGAACAAGTGAGGATATCTCTTTTTTTGTCCTTCTCCGCCTCTCAAGTCGCTATCTCGATGCTATAATTATGCCACGGGACTTAAACCTAAGCTATATATTTAGTTCTCAACTTTCATACATAGTGATCTAAGATTTTCATAGGTTCTTCTTCATAAGACAACCCCTCATTAATTTCAACTTCCTTCCAAGATAGGATATGAGAAGGGTCAGGCCTATATAACCTCAACATAGACACGTGAAAAATAAGATGCACCATGTATATCTCAGATGGAAATTTCAATTCACATGCCACTTTCCTAATCTTCTTGATGATTTCATAGGGATCCACAAAGTGAGGACTAAGCTTGACCTCTCTACTAAAATGCATCACACCCTTCATCAATGAAACTTTCAAAAGCACTTTTAACCTTCAACAAATTCCAACTTATGACATCTAATGTCCATTTAAGACCTCTGTCAACTTTAAACTTTTTGAGTTGACTAATGTAACACCTCCAAAAATTTATAAGATCAGATCCTAGACATGAAGTAGAAAAGCAGCAGAAAGTGAACCATTTTCCACAAGACAACCCATGCCATAAGTCGTGGTAAGGGACCACGAGTCGTGGGAGGACTCGTGGTGAGCATTCCATATTCCCAGACACCACGAGTCAAGGAAATACTTGTGGTACCATAGGAAGGACCATCCTATTTGGTCGTGGTAAAAGGTTCAGAAAGTATTTAAAATTATTTCAGTGACCACGAGTACAAACCACGACCCATGGTATCAAAGGACGGATCGTCCCGATGTGTCGTGGTGTGAGGTTCCACAAGGGTAAAAAATTGTCCCAGTGACCATGAGTGCACACCATGAGTCGTGGTATGACACAACAACTTGAGGCATGGCTCGTAAGGACTGGATGACTAATTTTTAGTACGTTTTTCCAGGGGTGGTTTCATAATTTATTATATTTTAACTCCTAAACCAAGTTAGTTTGGATTCTGTTTGAGGGAAATTAATGGTTTTAATAGGTTAACCTTCCAGTCACTCATATAACATCGATTATTCAAGAAGAATTAGCTCTCAAGCTCTTACGAAAGCTAGGTTTCTTCATCTTCAACCTTTGGATGCTCAAATAATAGTCAAGAGTTCATCATTCCACGTATGTAAGGCTAATATTAGTGAGGGAATTCCGTTCTTCCTCATGCCCTACATCTCTAGTAAGATTTCCTAGAAGTTCAGGGCTAGAGTTTTTGTCAAATTCTATACTTTGGTCTTATTCCCTACAATTTGAGATATTTATGTTACACCTCGTAAGTTTCTAATGTTTAGTCGGCCTATTCGTATGTTGGTTGAGAGTTTTAGAGTGTCATACATATGAGGAAAGGGCCAGGGGAAAGGTCGTACGAGTGCAAAGTCGGGATTTCACGGGATGAGGCCGAACCAAGTTGCCCAGAGGGGCAAAGTGGCACGGAGCAGCCCCCTCTGCGTTACCCAAAGTGGCACGGAGCAGAATTGGCGCGACCGGCAGAGTGCCACGTTGCCTTGTCTGCCGCCTCAAGTATATAAAGGCCTCACACTTAAATATTATTTCATTATTCATATATCCTCGACCAGCAGAGGTAAGAACGAAGGGAAACTATTGCAAATCATCCGATTACGCTGCTAAACGCCGTCCAAATCTAAATTAACTCCGGGTAGTGAAGTATAAGGCTGCATAGAGCATCGCTGCGGAGTTATTTTCATAAAATATGCTCGGAAAATCATCGTCCCCCCGAGCTTAAGTTGATGGAATTGCTTCAAACTAGTGTCAATACAATCACAGACTTAAAGTAAGCGTTTCTCCCTTCTAGACTCCCGAGAAATTACGAGTTTTCAATC
>JACEIK010000383.1:177673-204693 GCA_018107945.1 Datura stramonium | reverse complement strand
TCAGATAATTTAAATTTAAATCACTTTTAATAAGAAGTTTTTTCTCATCAAAATAAAAGTTTCCAATATAAATTTGAGTTGATCAAATCCAAAACAAATACAACAAACCACCCATAAAGAAAACCGAAAAGAAAAAAAAAAAAAAGACAAAATTTCCCAAGTTTTGGATATGTTGGATAAGAAAACCGCCCCTCCAACTCCAATTATTAGCGACATTAAAATTAAAAATAATACCATAGAAGGATCTAGAAACCCTAAATAGACTTCTATATAAAGTCGCTACGAACTTCTCTTAGACCCTCTCTTGCTTTCGAGTCCCTTTGTGTTTCGCTTCGCCTGGATATTTTTCAGTAGTAGCCAGCAGTTCTTAGATCTACAGATGGCGTCGGACACAGAGACGTTTGCTTTCCAGGCCGAGATCAATCAGCTTCTCAGTCTTATTATCAACACTTTCTACAGCAACAAGGAGATCTTTCTCCGTGAACTCATCAGCAATTCTTCCGATGTAAGTTTCGCTCTCACTCTCCGAAAGTTGAGTTTTTTCTTTTCTGTATTCTCTTTCTGTATTGATTAACGTGATCGTCTGGAATACTGTAGTGCCATCGCTCTCTGTGATTTTGAAATTTGATTATCTTAGAGCAGTTTAATTATTATTTTTCATCTGTATTGTCTTCGTGTATAGCTTAATGGTACCTTAGTGACATCGCTCTGTGTGATTTTGAAATTTGATTAGCTTAGGAGAGTCTGAATTTTTTTCATAGCGTTGTTTAACGTGATCTTCCAGGGTACTGTAGTGCCATCGCCCTCTGTGACTTTAAAATTTGAGTATTTTAGAGAAGTTATGTGGTACTGGTCATTTATCAGTCGTAAATCCTCGCATGATTTGATGTCATGCAGCGCTCTGTGCTGTTTTGTCATCTTAAGACTTAGCTGTTAGGAGTGAGCTCTGTATTTTTTGTTTGTGTTTGTCCTGAATCTAATTAGATTGAAGGAATGTAAAAATTTGCTTGGTTTGTGACTTCTAAAGCTCTGTTCTGAATATTGTAGTTACATTATATAGATATCATCATAGTGTTAGTATACGATTTTGTAAATACTGTAGTTCTATCACCATCTCCAACTTTGAAAGTTGAATAATTTAGAGCAGTTATATCATATCATACAGTTCATATATCAGGCATAGTATTTGCATGTTTTGACGTCATTTTGAAAGCACCTGATTCAATGTTCTTAATTCTGAAAAACTGGATCATTCATGCTTTGTTCTGCTCTATGTAGTTTCTTACTTAGCTGATAAGAGTGAGTTCTATGTAGTTTTTTATTTGTCCCATATCTGCTTGGACTAGGTGATGCCAAATTTTGTTTGGTTTGTGTCTTCTAAAGATTGCCCTAGTTTAATGTTGTCTATATGTTATATATACAGTGTAGATGTCATCATGGTGTTAGTACATGTTTTTGTAGATAATTGATTGAAGGAAATTAGTGTAAGTCGGGATCTGAGGTTTAGTAATAGTAGCTTGTACTGAGATTTGTGTCAACTTTTTTGTTGAAGAATTTGTGATTAGTGTTGACCGTTGTTAGGCTACTTTTGGAGCAGAATGGATATATATGATCCATATAGCTGGACCATTAACTAGTTTGGGATTGAATCTTAGTTTATTTATCTATTGAGGCAGCTTAGCTTCTGAATAGAAGGAACTGAATTTTGTTTGCCTTATCAACTTTTAAGTCAGTATGCTACTTGTTGAAGTCTTCTGTTATCTGAATGCCATTAAATAATCGGATTTAAAATGTGTTCTATTGTATGAAATATCTGATATTTATTTGTATTTTGGATTATACTTTTAGGCTCTAGACAAGATCCGTTTTGAGAGCTTAACTGACAAGAGCAAGCTAGATGCTCAACCAGAGCTCTTCATCCATATTATCCCAGACAAGACCAACAATACCCTCACTATCGTTGCAGTCACTTTGTTGGAACAAAGTTTATCGTTACACNCAACAATACCCTCACTATCGTTGATAGTGGTATTGGTATGACAAAGGCTGGTAAGTAGGAACATATTGGAAGCTAGATACTCTGCCAGAGCTTTTCATCCATCAATGTTGCATTTCTATGTGCTGATCTTCTTTGTTTTATTTGCAGATCTGGTGAATAACCTGGGTACAATTGCGAGGTCAGGAACCAAGGAGTTCATGGAAGCTCTTGCAGCTGGTGCTGATGTTAGCATGATTGGGCAATTTGGTGTTGGTTTCTACTCTGCTTATTTGGTAGCTGAGAAGGTTGTTGTGACCACAAAGCACAATGATGATGAACAATATGTCTGGGAGTCTCAGGCTGGTGGCTCTTTCACTGTAACCAGGGATACATCCGGTGAGAACCTTGGTAGGGGTACAAAAATGGTCCTCTTTCTCAAGGAGGATCAACTTGAATACCTTGAAGAACGTAGGCTCAAGGATCTGATTAAAAAGCACTCTGAGTTCATTAGCTACCCTATCTCTCTGTGGGTTGAGAAGACCATAGAGAAGGAAATTTCTGATGACGAGGAGGAAGAGGAGAAGAAAGATGAGGAGGGAAAGGTAGAGGAGGTGGACGAGGAAAAGGAGAAGGAAGAGAAGAAAAAGAAGAAGGTTAAAGAAGTTTCTAATGAGTGGTCGCTGGTGAACAAGCAGAAGCCCATTTGGATGAGAAAGCCTGAAGAGATCACAAAGGAGGAGTATGCTGCTTTCTATAAGAGCTTGACTAATGACTGGGAGGAGCATCTGGCTGTGAAACACTTCTCTGTTGAGGGCCAGTTGGAGTTCAAGGCTGTTCTTTTTGTTCCAAAAAGGGCTCCTTTTGACCTCTTTGACACAAAGAAGAAGCCCAACAACATCAAGCTGTATGTTCGTCGTGTGTTTATTATGGATAACTGTGAGGAGTTGATTCCTGAATATTTGAGCTTTGTGAAGGGCATTGTGGATTCTGAGGACCTTCCTCTCAACATCTCCAGAGAAACGTTGCAGCAGAACAAGATCCTGAAGGTTATTCGCAAGAATTTGGTAAAGAAGTGTGTTGAGCTTTTCTTTGAAATTGCTGAGAACAAGGAGGACTATAACAAGTTCTATGAGGCCTTCTCTAAAAACCTCAAGCTTGGCATCCATGAGGATTCTCAGAACAGATCAAAGTTTGCTGAACTGTTGCGGTACCACTCTACCAAGAGTGGTGATGAGATGACCAGCTTGAAGGACTATGTAACCAGAATGAAGGAGGGCCAGAATGATATTTACTACATTACTGGTGAGAGCAAAAAAGCAGTTGAAAACTCGCCCTTCCTAGAGAAACTGAAGAAGAAGGGCTACGAGGTACTTTACATGGTTGACGCCATTGATGAGTATTCAATTGGTCAGCTGAAGGAATTTGAAGGCAAAAAGCTTGTTTCTGCTACCAAGGAAGGCCTCAAGCTTGATGAGAGTGAAGATGAGAAGAAAAAGCAGGAAGAATTAAAGGCAAAGTTTGAGGGACTATGCAAGGTCATCAAGGATGTGTTAGGAGACAAGGTGGAGAAAGTCGTTGTTTCCGACCGTGTTGTGGACTCTCCTTGCTGCTTGGTCACTGGAGAGTATGGCTGGACTGCTAACATGGAGAGAATCATGAAGGCACAGGCACTTAGGGACTCTAGCATGGCTGGATACATGTCTAGCAAGAAGACCATGGAGATCAACCCAGAGAATTCCATCATGGATGAGCTGAGGAAGAGGGCTGATGCAGACAAGAATGACAAGTCTGTGAAGGACTTAGTTCTCTTACTTTTTGAGACTGCCCTTCTCACCTCAGGTTTCAGCCTTGAGGAGCCAAACACCTTTGGCAACAGAATTCACAGGATGCTGAAACTTGGTTTGAGCATTGATGAAGAAAGCGGAGATGCCGATGTTGACATGCCAGCATTGGAGGATCCTGAAGCTGATGCTGAGGGCAGCAAGATGGAGGAAGTTGATTAAGTTAATAATTAATGGTTGATATTTTACGGTTTCCCTTGGTATTCTCTAGTTTTTGTTTTATCCCATCAACGAACAATATCTGATAGTAGGTCTTAATGCCATTCTATTAGAATGGTATTTCAATGTAGGTTATAATGCTCTTTTTGTGTTTGACATTTGTGGTTAATATAGTTCAGTTCTTGCCCTGCTTCTGTTTTCCAGTATTAGATCACTAGAATTTGATTGCTCCGGTCTTTAAAATACCAATTACCTTTTGGGTGGACCAAAATAATCAGTTCTCATCCTATATGGCAGAAGCTGTTTCCTGTGCTTTGGGAGAGATATGATACACAATAGGCTCTATAAATTTTAACAGCAGCTGTTCTCTAGTTGGGTTCTCCTAGTTGGTTCATGTTCCATTTCATTTTTTGGCGCAGCTGCTACCCAAAATTCTACTCTGTTTCGTAACATTATTGTTGTCATTCCAGTTTGAGTAGAGATGTTGAAACGCTTTTGGCTAGTGTCAAGCATGTTGATGAACTTGCGTTCTCTCATCCTTATCGTTTGCAGGAGGATGAGGTGGTCACAAGTAGCTCACATTCGGTTACGTTCTCTTTTTTGGTTTTTTAGTCACACTTCCAAGTCAATTGTGGTGAGAGATTTATAGTTTATGTACATAGTATAGATAACGGACTGTCCTGTGAGTATTTACATTCTCTTTTTCGGTTAACGAGTAGAAGAGAATTTGACTGTGTACTGGGAAAGTCCAAGATTTATGGTGAACTTTTCATCTCAACGCACACCGGTGTAGTGTAGAGAAAAGAAAGAACGAATAACTCTACCCGGTCGTTTGGTAGAGTGTATTAATGTAAGTATTAATTTTATACGTTATTAATATTTTATTTGATATATTTTTTAATCTATGTAATACTAATGCATAAAAGAGATCGCATTAGTAATGCAATGATTTTAATGCATGCATTAACATGATTAAAGATATAATTTCTTCTCAAAATTTTCTTCACATTCTTTCTTGTGGAGGGTATTTTTGTACATACATAATTTTTAAAAATAATTATTCAATGAATGTTATCTTTTACTCCCTCTGTTTCAAAATAAGTGATGTTTTAGTCATTTTTTTTTGTTTCAAAATAAGTGGTACTTTAAGATTTCAAGAAAGGAATTAATTTTATTCTTTCAAAATTGCCCTTGTTTACATAACCAAGAATCATTAAGTAGTTTTTCTTTTTCAACACATTTAATTGTAGTAAACACAAGAGTAGTTAATTCTATACTCAATTGTGCATCATCTTCTTCACTGTGAATAATATTAAGGTCAGAAATTGTGTATATATCCACATTAAGATTAAGTTGTTCTCCACCAATATAATCACTTTCAGATTCAAAAGAAATATTAAGATCAATTTGAAGTGAAGATCTTTGGTGATTTTCTGTTGCAACCATATTTATTTCAACAATATATAATTAGTTTTAATTTCAAATGAATAAAATCAAACGTTTCTTTTATAAGATAATCTTGGTGGAAAATATTTAAAAAATTAGCCCCTATAAGCAAAATGAATAGGGAACTTCAAAAGAACACATTAATGGAAAATGTTCATTAATTGGTCTGGTTGAATTTAATCATCTAATACTTCAATACCCAATGTCGGCTTAGAAAAGAGAAAACTTTAATTAGGGGTAAGTTAGTAAAAACACTTTTTATTTCTAGGATTGAGTAGTTTCTTAATGAGTGTGCATTAGTTGAAAGCACCACTTATTTTGAAACGGAGGGAATAACACATTATATTAAACAGTGCATAAGAAATAACCTCAGCATAATTAATACCAACATTACCAATGCAAACATTATTAATACACCTTATCCGACATTATTCTTATACACCCTATCAGATGACCCCGACAGAATGGAATAACTTTTTAAGCCATCACAAACGTTGACCAATTTCAACTAAATGGTTTAGTGAGCGTAACCTAGGTTTATTTACTAATAACTAACAGGAAAAACAACAATTGACCCTAGGTGGAGGTTCGTCAGAGTCATCTGACACTTATCACATATGCTGTGATGCACCTGGGTAAGACCGGAACCAACACATTTGTTGGCGAAAACCATGTGGCCTTGAACAAGATAATCACACCCTACAGTTTCCTGCTTCTGGTAAAATCTGCGTACATTCTATCCTTCCCTGACCCTACTTGGTGGGATTACGATGGGTTGTTGCCTCTTGGTAAAACAAGGTTTTGTTTACTTCTAATTTCTAAATGCAAAATTATGGTGTGAACCAAAAAAGCACAATAGCTATCAGTCAATGGGAACTCAACATTAATTCATAGGAACAAATCACAAAACAACTATCCAAAAAGAATAATAAATCCTGAAGATGTTGAAAGAGCAAACATAATGTCATGTAACCATGGGACCAGCCAGCTGTGATAACCAGAAAACAAAAGAAAAGTAATACTGTATTACTTCTGTAAGCAACTCTTCTTGTCAATCCCAAATCAGGTGTCCTCAACTCTTGAGTGAAAGACAAAGCTCGGAAACGTTGTAGTAATGTCCCTGTTTAAAGGAGGAAGATATTTGAGCAAATGAATAAATACTATGGAACAAAAACAACTACATAAACATGTTAATATTCCATGTGTCACCTACTTGAGATATTGGAGGGTCATATTCTTCAAAAGTGAAGGATGTCGCAAGACTAAATTCCTCCATTCCTCCTTATCAATCTTGCCATCATGCTTGGTATCAGCTTCTTCAAAAGTCTGGCAAAACAGCAAGACATTAGTTAATCATAAAAAAGGTTCCATCACAATATTTTTATCACTATGAGGAGAACGGGGAGAGGAAAATGAAATGGCAGCACGAGTCTGTCCAGGTACATTTGCAAACATGTAATTAATTGGATGTAGAAAACAGAAGTCAAATAAATGAGCAATCTTATAGTATCTATCAACAGATCCTACACCAATTTCAGCCATGTGGATACTTGAATCACTGTCAGCATCTGGCCTATGCAACAATCAAATGCATCTGGTTCCTTACTTTTATTGACATAAAATTATACTCAAAAACCTAACTCTTCCAAAGGATAGCAGTGATGATAAGACATACAAATTCTGAGCAGCACCACCAGATCAGTAAAATAAGTTGTTTAGCAACCAACTATCCAGTAAAATAAGAAAAAATGCTATCAGATTATGGTAGCCTCCGGGGATTGAGAGCGTAGATTTTCCCTTAGGTCCAAGTTAACATCATCCTTGAGCAGAAGCTCAGAGGATATGTGATGGTTCTTTTCCCCATAGGTCTATAAGTCACTCAACTGTCATCCTAGGAGATAAATTCCAAACGAACATAAACTATAGCAACATAGATAGATTAGATAGGCAGAAGCACTATTGTTATGTCTGACTTGTACAGCATGCGCAAAAAGTACTTTCTAGGTTGATGAAGCACCTTGTCAATTATGCTCTCTATGACATCGTCTGAAAGGTTCATACCAGACTCAGCAAGAGTAGCGACCACCATTTGTTTTACCTGCACTTAGAAGCCACGTCTTTTATTTTATCAACAGCACACAAACAAGTAATGCTGGTTAATAAAGCTCGCAAAGAGACATCAATGAGGTTTCATAAAGTAGAGCAACTAAAACTGGAGCTTTGTAAAGTAGGACAAGAGAATATGAAACACTCAACATATTATGGCAACCGGTACTTGAGAACTCTAAAGTGTTAGGTAAAGGCTATACCTTAATGAGTAAAAGGAACAGCTGAAGTTTTGGTTAATATACTAAGAAAATAAAGTACAGAAAAAACAGGAAAAATCGTAAACAGAAAAGTAAAACAGATTGAAAGCGGAGTTGTGTTTGGAAAAAAAAAAAGGAACAGAGGCAGAAAGATGACTGAAAACTGCTGACCTTCTCAAAATTGGGCTTTGGCACACACTTAGCTTTTCTTATCATCATATAATTAAAAAAGATACATTTACTAGGGTTAAGGTAACCAAATCATCCCATATTAACCTGAAATATGGTGCAAAAAGGACTAGAAACTTGAGTCCGCCAAAGCAAACACCCCAGAAGATGCCTGTAAAAAGGTACATTCCTCAGCCTAAAAGCCCTAAAGGCAAACCCCTTGGTGGAGCTTTGCCCATCAGGGCACAGGGCATTTAATGCCTTGCCTTGCCTCAAGAGGCCATTCAACTATGCCTTCCAGGATTGGGGACAGTTACACTTAGTGAGGTCTATAATTACCTCTTGTCTCTCGATGAAACCCTGTTGCTTGAGATCATATAGCTGAAAAGAAACTGCAATAGCAGTATACCATTAGAAGAAGTCCAGACCAACTGAAACTAATAGTTATGAGTAATGCAAAACATAAAACATACACTCAATCTTATCATCAATAGGTGCATTTGGATGGAAAACAGAGAGCGCACGAGCAAATTCCTCAAACCCCAAGATTCCATTGTGCTTTGTGTCAAACAAGTCAAACACCTGCAAATAGATACGCCAGAGTAGGGAGAAACAAAGATGTTAGCGTCCACCACAATCATCAAAGATACCGGGTAACTCCATCATTTAAATGGAGATCCAGTTTTCAAGGATATAAGGTAAAAATAGATCTTAAAGGATAAAACTGAAATTGGTAACCTAAACACACTCACTCACATGAAACTAGTAAGAATCTTAAACTTTGTATCCTTCCTACTTCCTTTGCTGACCATCTATATGTTTTTTGAAAGTGAACACCTTAAAAAAAATCGCTCTCCTTTTAAGTCATATGTAAAATCAATATCGCTCTCCTTTCAAGTCATATGTAAAGTCAATATCGCTCTGCTTTTAAGTCACATGTAAAGTCAATATTGCTCTACTTTTAAGTCATATCTAAAGTTAATCTTGGTGGGCCCTCCCAAATCAAACTTGTATAACTTATCATATTCGACAATAATTGTAACTTAGTCATGCAATTTGACAGCCAGAACAAACACTTCATTAACGGAGCACTCTAACAATGCCATCAGAATCAAATTTATTATACACGCTGCACAAGGAGAGACTACAAGAAGCATGGGTGTATTTCTTCCATCATGTTTCCTTCTCCTCCATAACTTGAATTTTGTGAACGCCATATAGTTCTCTTAATTAAAGAGGAAAAACAACTTGGTATTCAAGGGGTAAAAAATTCCTTTTGAAGAATCATCCAAAGATTGCTGGTCATTTTTCTATTTCTAGTTATCTATTTATCCATCATTATGAAGCATGCATAAATGTTCCATTTTATATTATTTCCATAGAAAATATTGCTTGTTGGATCCACCTCTTGTTTTAGAGAAGGAGATTATTCATGAAAAATTGGTGCTGGACCATACTGCCCTACAACACCAACAAAATTTGCAAAATGTCTTTGCGTACTTCATTCATTTAAAAATAAATCCTACATATATCCATCTACTAACATGTCATCGACATGATCCTTCAAAGTATTTGTGGTAGCTTCCACGGGATGTGGGGGCGGATCTAAGGGGGCCACGAGGGGTTCACGGCAAAAAGTTGTGTTGTATATTTAGAATAATATTTTTTTTAATGTACATATATATATATANATATATATTTTGAATCCATTGAACAAAATACTAGAGCTTGTTTAAGTGGTTTACGGGTTCAAAATTGATCTTGAGGTTTCAAGTTCAAACCCAGACAATGCATTTTTATTTTCTGAACCTCCTAGTGAAAATCCTGGATCCGCCACTGTATATCACCTTCTGATAATTGGCATCCTTTCAGTATATTCGGGCATCCCAACCCTAGTTTCATGACATTTATGAATAGGCTCTTCTTCCTTTTTCTATTTTCCTTCATTTTCTCCATTACTTTGTACCGAATCATCATCCATTTTCTCCATCACTTGTGTAACTAAGTTCAGGATATTTCTCCAAGTCCTTTACTTCTTGTGTCTAGCCTCAATTCTACTCCCCCGAGCGTTATTTTGGTACTTCTTATCCATTACCATTGCACTTTCTTAATGTTCTTCTTGGATTTCCAAATACATGGACTAGTTTTCGCGAACGGACACGCATTTTCTCTACAATTTCAGCATTTAGCATTTACATCAATGCAAAGTTTGACAACAATAATGCGAACAACAAAGATCATCCGCCCGAAACTCAAACAACTCGCCTACTCTCTCTCATGTAGTTGATTCAATCAAGGATTTGTTCATCCAACTTCTTACAATTCATATATGTGTTTGTTTCCGTATGAAATCTTTAAAATAAGGTACGTTTCCTACTACAACAGGTAAGAGATGATCGGATGGTATGAAATATTTATTTACATTGATGATGTATATTACATAACCTCTTTCCATATATGTATCATAGTATACTAATATAGTTGTTTATTGATGTATGTACGTAAATGTATATGTGTTAGATTTGTGATAGAATGAGTATGGAAATTTTCTTACAGCCTGCTTCGAAAATTTTCCTTTTGAGCCTAGGGTTTGTCAGAAACAACCTCTCTACCCCACAAAGAAGGAAAGTTTGCATACATTCTACCCTCCCCAAATATAATTTGTGGAATTACACTAGGTAGGGGTGGATCTAGGGGGGCGAGGGTGTTCACCCAAACCCCCTCGGCAAAAAATTACACTATATATAAGGTAATTTTTTATTTTTTATGTATATATAGAGAGTTTGAATCCTCTAAGCACAAGAGAGGTTGGCTCAGTAGTTTAAGGGGTTCAAAATTCACCTTGAGGTTCCAAGATCAAATCCCAAACATTATATTTTTATTTTTCGAACCTCCTTAGTGAAAATCCTGGATCCGCACTGACGGAATGTTCCGCTCATTTCCTTGTTTTAGCCACATCATCAGGATTCAACGTGAAGTAGAACTCCATTTGACTTATAGTCCGTGTTCTTGCACTAGATAGGGTTAGATCCATTATTAGAAGATAGTATTCCCACTTAAAAGGGGAAGATGTTCAACTCATTTCCTTGTTTTAGCCACATCATCAGGATTCAACGTGAAGTAGAACTCCATGTGACTTTTACTCCTTGTTCTTGCACTAAATAGGATTAGATCCGTTATTAGAAGATAGTATTCCCACTTAAAAGGGGAAGAAGTACAGCAAACAAAGAAAAAAGGAGGACAAACACAACAGAGTACAACCGAATAAGAAGTCGGCTAAGCTTGCTATCATTGCAGAGGTTATCGAGTCATAAGCCATGTTTTATGGTAATGGCTAGGGTTTTGGTCCCCTATTTCCTAACCATTAAACAAAAAAAAAAGACTGAAAAATAGGAAGTGTGCTCTTCGTCTTTACTTAGCTCGCCTCACTTTGCCATTTCAGACTGAGGCACCCTCACATGGTATAGTACTACAGAACTACTGCTTTGCAAAACTTTGGATCATAAGGAGTACAATGACAACCATAGCAATTGATAATCAATTCACTAAACAAAATACTTGTGAATTGATCTAATTTTCAGTGAGCAACATCGTCCAATCTTATCAAATTCGATTAAATTGGGATCACATTTGAACTAATAGCAGCTAAGGGGAACGTTACCCTGTCAGCAAACAAGCTTTCTTTTTTATTTGTCTTGAATAATGCCAATTGAAACTCTTCCTGCAAGACAAGATACAAAGTCAAAATCCAAAATAACAGCTCAAGATTAATACATATTAAGCATCCATGCCAGGAAGAGACATGTAGATAGTTCTTTTTCAAAAACAATGGATTGTTAGAACACTTATGCTAGTTTCTTAGGTTGTTGTTAGGAGAACATGTGACACAAACCTTGTTGATTAAACCATCATCAATCACCGCACTGCTAATCTTCTTAAAGAGCTCGTAAAGAGCTTCAATCTCACTGACACTAACTGCAACGAGAAAGAAGATTACATAGGCTCAGTCATAGTACTTCTACTAGTACAAAATCCATTTGACACTAACAATCTATAGGTTAGGAAATGTAATACCAGGATCATAGTTTCAGATCCTTTACAACAAGAACAACATAGAAAATTCTAATTATAGATCAAATTAGTATTCCGGATGGTTTTTTTAATGGATACATAGTTTCAGATGTTAGAATATCTATATATTACAATTTGAACAGCTTAAAGAACGTAAATTGTTAAAGTTGTGGAGATTCCATAGCAATGGAATGGTATCAAACATTTTTGGAATGTCCCAACATGGAAAGAGTGTCATATAATTTGGGTCAAAAGGAGCATATGTTTTCCTTTTTTCTGGAGCCCTAATAAGCTTTAAAATGCAGGTACAAATCATCTGAATAGAGCCATTAAGAAAAGCAAAAAGCACAGAACCAGATAGACTTTGCTTTTGTTATTTTCCGTAATCATTCTATTTTTCTAGAAAAAGATGACAAAAATGTCCAAGTAGCATACAAACTGTCTCTCGTGCAAGGATCTCAGGATCGTCGAGGCCCCCTGATTGCCTAAAATCAAGATCACAACACCTCGAAAGGTAAGAACCTACGCACTGCAGCATGGTAAAGTCTCAGCTTCAAAACACTCCATATCTGTTCAACAAATATGGTAGAGGAAGAAGTCAAAAATCCATTATAATTAGGTCATTTGTACAAGAGAAATATCTATTGGACATGAACAACAAAACTAACCTTTTGACCATTCTCTGTTAGTCTAGGTACGAACCCGAAATACTGAGTTTCTGAAAGCAGTCTATATACAGCTATATATCTCCTGGGACAAACAGGTGAGTACACGATTAAGTTCCACAAATATCTATTCAAAGTGATAAAGAAAGCAATAAAAGATCCCCTCTAATTCCATCGGCAAGATCAAATCTTTCAACTTAAATATCATTATTGATTTTCCTCTTCTGATGCAATTTAAATTCCGCCTATTTATCATCACAACTTAATGTGTCTGACTTCAATATGATGGGACCACTTTGCTCTAGTTGCATCATCCGAAGAAAATATTAAAGAGTCGCACCATGTTCTTTTGTTACTATACTGTTCATGTTAGGGGGTGCAATCATGTGAACCCCCTTCGCTATAAAATTACTCTATATATGCAAGACTAAAATATGTTGAATCTCCTTGGCTTCTCCAATTTTTTAATTTTTTATATTTTGAATGGCTAACCACCAGTTCATAGACTTCAGATTCGACATGCTGAACTTCTACGTTACCAATGTGCAAACTTAACAATGATACTAATCCCAATCATTTTTTTTTATAAGCAAGAAGGAAAAGAAAATTCAGCTATTCCACACCCGATGTCAACTTCTCTTGACTGATGATTAACGAGAGCTTGCAAAATCAAGTTGACACCAGAATAACATTTCCTTACCGCAGGCTCATTGATTGATGGGAATTGAATTTCGATCAACATTGAAACTTCGTATCTAAACTCAAACTTAGCTTAAATTTCGAAACATTAATTAGGTAAAGAAGAAAATCAAGGAAACCCCACATCGAATTACACAAAACCGCACTTGTACATCACAGGGAAATTCAATTGGATCAAGAATTCAACTAATCAATCAGAACAGATCTAGCAATTCCAGAAAAACAACAACACGCGAATAAAAAAATGGAAACAAACAAAATGAAAAAAAAAAAGAAAAAAGAAAAAAAGACTTACGGTATGAATAAACAGAGATTCAATTCAGACGACGGGAGAATCAGAAAGGGGAAAGAGACGAAAAAGGCAGAGGGAGGAAGAAGCTCCTTAACCTTTTTTTTCGCCCTTTTGTAATTTGCAATAACTTGTGTCCTTGTCAGAAACTAATTTATATTTATATCTATGCGCCTCTACGGTGGCCCAATTGTTTCATATTAGGCCCACCCATGTTTGCCAGCTGTTAAATACTCGCTAAACATAAATACTTAACATTTACAATCTACTAATATCAATTAAAGTCTCTTAATAATTTTTTTTTCTTTGTATGATGACTATATAAATACAAAAATACAAAATGCACCCAATAGTACAAACAAATCATAAGGTCGTCTGGTTGGTGGGATGAGATAGATAATAATATCATATGTAATTATTTTATTCGGGAGAATTAGTTTTTTAAGTTTATTTATTAAGAAAAATAGTTTTGTTGTCTTTTTAAAAAAACAATTTTTTTCTATTTATTTTATAAGAGGCTAAGAGATCTTATTCCCTCATTTTATTCCACCTTCTATATGAGATAATCTCATGCGGTATCGCGAAATTATTATCCTTATCTCACTAACCAAATAACCCCTTAAAGTATTGGTCCAACATTATTTTGTGTATTATATTTTGCAAATATGGCCGCAACGCTACATTTCATCAGTGAGACGTGAAGTGACATGATTTTGATATAGATTCGATTGAAACTTGAAAAAGGAGGTAAAACTTTCTCGTGACCCGTTAAATTATCAAAGAGCATGTCCTTTAGATGTATAATATGTACGGATTTTTTCACTTAATAACCAACGAATGACAAGTGTTTTTCCTTGTGTGGATCCTATTTCAATGGAAACTTGATGAGTCGATCCACCTACACGTCTTGCTTTTACTGTTATATCGGGAGTTACTCCACGCATTGCTTGACGTAAAACGGATAGTGGATTTGTTTCTGGCTTTTGTTGAATCTTTTTCACGGCTCGATAGATAATTTGATAAGCCAATGATTTTTTTCCGTATTTCAGAATACGATTAACCAACATGTTAACTAATTGATTATGATAAATTGAATCGGATTTTACTGTTGTTTTTTTTTTCTGCAGTACCTCAAAATTAAAAGTTTTACAAGATAGTTTTTCCTACAAAGTGACCAGACGTTGACTTGATGAATAGTGTGTTATTATTGAGCATTGAAAATATGATATTTTGGCTATTTGTATTTTTTGAACAATTCACACATAGTTTTGTTGCTTACAAAACATAGTTTGTGATTATATTGTTAAGTGAGTAAGATTTGCTACTATTTTTAATATGATCGAAAGTAATTCTGTAACTTTACTGTTATATAAGTTAAAGTCAGTAATCGTACGTGAAATTGAGAACAGTAGAAAAAAAACACCGACAAAAAAAAAACTATACCCCAAATTTCCATTTTGACTTCTACATTCATACTGGAAATTAAATCATACAGAAATGAGATACAAAATAATATTCAATAGCAGCATATATAGTCACTGGTGAACTATAATTTACAATAATTTTTTTGCTCACTCTAGCAACTATGTGTTACATACAATTTATGTTGACCTTTTTCTTTAAAAGTTGGGCCAACAAAATTAAGAAAAAAAAATTAAAAAGGAAACTAGAAACAAAAGAAAATGTGGATGTGTGGGGGTGAAAAAACAAATGAAGTACAAGTATGGTGGGCATTCGGGTCAACTTGTGCGTATTTTAACTAATTCGACGGGTACTTGCTATCTCCGACCAATATAGATATTGGGTAACTTTGTCCATGGATTACCTCTCTAATTCTTGTTTACAAAGAGGACAACAAGAGATAATTTTGAGCCATTGATCCACACATTTGAGATGAAATATATGAGAACAAGGCAACTGTCTGATTTCTTCTTTGTCTTTGTACTTGGTCAAACAGATACAACATTCCTGTGATATGCCACAAATTTACGAGGGTTATTTTCACGTATGATCACTGAATTTTATCTGTTGTATCAGTAAAGTCGCGAAACTACTATGTGTGAATTGCTCGGAAAACACAAATGACCTATCGTCTTTTGTTCTTCTAAGTTTCAACCAAATCTATGTCCAAACGCTTACTAATTAGGGTGTTAATCAAGAAATAGGTCACTTACAGCAGAACTTTTGATCATCTGATCCTCTTTATTTCCAATTTCTTTGTACTTCCAGCTAGGCAAATTGGAGAGTTGTTCATCAGATGCACCTCTATCTACAGATCCCATGTTCATGTTGTACCCCAGAAGGCTACTAAAGATTGGCACACAACAGCACAATAATACAAATAGTATGAAGGGGAAAGAGTAAGTGACAGCATTCCAAGCTAATAGTGATATGCAGAGGACATGAAGTTTAGGGGCATGATGGAATGATCCAAATCTTGAATCAAACACCCAAACATTCCCCATCACAAACCATATGGCAAAGAATAGCTCTATCCATGTCCTGCATCTCTCCAACCGAGGCGGCAACGCCCTGAAAGAATTTTTTTTTTTTTTTTACACTATCAGATCACCTAAAAGGTTGCTATAGGTTAAACCGTTCATATATATAAGGTAGGTGATTAGTCACCTACAGAATAAGATAGGTTAAGGTTGTGGTTGGTTTAAGGGGAAATGATTTCCTATTCTACCAAGAGCATTTATATATAATTTAGACAAAAATCACAGTTTGGAGGTGAGGGTTGGCTTGGTGGGTTGTGGGAGTGGGATGGGGTGTTGGGGTGGTAGGAAAGAAACAATTAGTGTAGAATGCCACTTATAGAACTTGTTTTCCTTACTCCCACGAAGAAAGTCATTTTTCTAGAGAAATGTTTCCAAAACATCATATCAACCAAACATGAGAAAAATTGAAAATTATTTTAGATAATTGATTCTTGTAGACATTTTTTAATATATAAGATTAAAAATGCAGCATGGTAAGAAGTCAAAATCAGTTGGTGGTACTAGAATTCCTTTCTTGCTTCACATTGAATGTTTTATTGATTAGTAATACTTATTATATACTTTTTAGAAGACCTTGTGAGACTAATAGAAAAAATGAAAACTTAAGTTAACGGTAAAATTTTTATATTGTCAGTGTATATAAGCTACCTTGATTCGTCATGGCTAATTTGCTGCTCGATATCAGAATTTGAAGCAGAATCATCTGTTTGCCTGAGATATAATGCCCAGTATCTCCAGTAAAGCAGAATCAGACTAATGACACAACCAAAAGCATATCCAAATACCCAAATCCTCATTGGCCAAACAGGTCTTTCCCCCTTTGAAACAGCCAGTGTATATGCTGTGACAATTATCTGAACACTTAAAGCTAAGCACTCCATCATCATCCAATTCACAGAATTGAAGGGATTTGAGCCAAGTTCTGATCTTGAACCATTTTGATAATGAAACACCCTTCTCAAGAAACTGAAACACCTTGATCTTGATATTCTAATTGCCGTTCTTATCAAGAATGAAGAAGAAGGGGGTGTCCTTCTTACATCAAGATCCATTCTTTCTGAAACAACTTCAGTTGCACTAGTCCTAGGATTACATAATGAGTCTGTTGTAATAAAGTAACGGCTACTCATGATTGGAAACGATGACACCTTTAGCTAAAAGTAGGTTCTTTTACCAGATTTTGACAAATTTCCAAGAACTTTCAACTTTGTAGCAACATATCACCGGTAATAAACTAATAATACCCTTTAAACAAGGTGTGCAAGTCTGCCCCTTTAGTAGGTGATTCACTAACGAAGTCAAGAAAATGGTGGATCACTCAAAGGGGTGCTACAAGCCTCTTGTCCCGCATATCTAACCAGCTCGTGTGGTTCATAGGCTGCATCGACTAGACCAAAAAGAGTGATTTAGTCGATACAGAGGTGTGCTTACAAGGATAAGCAAAATTTCCCCAGCTGAACCTATTTCATCATAACCCAAGTTTCAACCTTTAAAAAAGGTTTTTGCATGCCAAATTTCAACAGATAAGTTCCCACCTTTCAGTGAAGAAAAGGGTGGATCAATCGAAGGGATACTACGAGCCCTCTGCCCCACCCACGTATCTAACCAGCTCGTATGGTTCACCACTACAGACACCAAAAGACAAGCAAAATTTACCCAATTTAACACAAAAATGTTCCCACCTTTAAGAAAGTAAAAAAGATGGGAAATTAGAATGGAGAACAAGAGGAATGGAAGTGGGAATTAAAAAGGAAGAAACAAGAAGAGTAAAAAAATAGGTTAATGGGGTTGAACAACAAACATGACAGAAGGAAGGTGAAGTTTGGGTTCAGATGGTGACCAAGAATCAAACTGACCCCTTTTGCTTTGATTTCAAGTGAATTTTTTAAAAAAGAACTATAACCGTTGGCCTAACTTCCCTCAGATGACTTTGCCTTTTCTTTATTTGGGAAGAAGCAAAGTATGAAAGATGAACGCAGTGTGGGGTTCTTGAAATGCACATTACTCTTTGAGTATTCTGATTTTTTTCTTTTTCTTTTTCTGATGTTAACTTTGAATCAATCCATTTTTTTAGATACATACAAATATTAAGATATTATTTGAATAGATAAGTAATTTAAGATTTTTGAATAGTGGCTAAACGGTTGCTGAGGATAGCAGTTGGCCACCTAATCAAAACCAGCAGCAGAAGCAACTTTAGTCATTGTGTTGTGTCATGGCGGGACTAACAAAATCCGTGGCAGTTTCGGAATTTAAATTTAATATTTAAAATTTTTTGTTTTACTCGAAAAATAATGAAAATGATCCTTATGTTTCATGATATTTTAAAAATAATCTATGTTTGTTAGATTTAAGAAGAATGATGGATCTTTTATATATATATATTTTTTAGCGGAATTCACATTTGGAGATATAGTTTTTATTGTTTTTTTCCTCTGTTATATCCGGAGACTTACTATGTTTTTTAAAATTATGTATAAAATTTAAAATTTAATATAAAAATATTAAATTCAGTTGAATCCGCACCTTGTTAGTGGCGACACCAAATGGACCAACATGGCTCTCTTGCATCTCCCTGCCAACTTACCAAAAGAACGTGTGGTTTAATATTTGTGGTCAGCCACTGTCAGGGCTGGTGCCTTTGATTTTGTACAAATAATACTATACTTTTGATTGAGACCTTTTGTTTTCATTTTCTTCTAAGATACAGGGTCTTGATCATTTGTTTTGCATTTATGTTTTGAATTTGTTGCTCGATTTGTCTTTCTTAAAGCTAACAGTCTATCGGAAATAATCTCTCTATCTATGAGACAGTGATAAGGTGTGGGTACATTATACCACTCGATGAGATTACACTGGGTGTTGTTGGATTTGGAAAAACATCGAAAACATAATTTATTATACTGAAATTATACTAGTTCCGGGATAATTAATTGTGGGATAAGTCTATCATAATAATGTTGAAGTAGCTCTCTATTTAGATGTTTGTGTCCAATTCACTTATCCAACTACTGATTGGAGCAGTGGAGCTCTTGGTCTTTATTGCAAAGTCACAGAGCCCAATGGACCTTTTGGGCTTTGGCATGATTGATCAAGTAGGCGAGGATCTCTCGATTCTTGAGTGTTTTTCTAATAATATACGTAATTCCCTTGTGATTTTATATAATCTCTTTCTCCCTTCGGTGTGAATCGGGTTGAACCAAAAGCCGAAGCTCTCAACTCCGAACATCTCACCGATTCTGCCGGTTATTCTCAATCACTCATTAGGTAATTGAAAATCCATTTTCGAATTTCGATTTTAGGGCTCAAAATGAATGTTGTTTTCTAGGGTTCTTAGTGGTTCTATTGACCTAGTTTGATTTATTTTGCGTTTGATTGTTTGCTTTTTGATGTTTCCATTCAGGATTGTTTGCTTTTTGATTTCTGAGCTTGGAAGTTGCTTTTTGTGGAGGAGAATTTGAAGTATGACAACTGCAGCTAGACCTACATGGGCACCGGCTAAAGGAGGCAATGAACAAGGTGGAACTCGAATTTTTGGTCCATCTCAGAAGTATTCTTCCAGAGACATTGCAGCTCACACCACTTTAAAGCCCAGGTTAGTATTCTTGCGCCCCAATTCTCTCCTCTCTCTTTTTTTTTTCATGTTTGTTCTAAAACTTCTGTTGCACTTCTTTAATCCTTTGTATGGAAAATACTGGGTTTTATGAAACATATGCAAGTAGTTTGAATTAGTGATTCCTTTTATTACATTGGGTTATGTTACGGTCTTGGGGAGAAAAACAGAAGAATGTGATAATCACCTGGTTAAATCAAAGAATCCACTAATTGTGATGATTCTACAATTACTTAAAAGGTTACTTTGACACAGAGTTCTTGAGCTCCCACCCCCCAAAAGTAAAGTTCTTGTTAAAGTAGGCTTATTTGTGAAGACAGCTTTGTTATCTTCTTGGATTCTAAAAGTTCCAATTGAAAAAGTAGTTGAGATATTCTTTTGATAAATCCAATGCAGAGATATCACTAGAGTGTTATTTGGAAGCAAAAGGAGGATGACTTTGATCTATCCTACAATGTTGGATAAACTTTGTCGTAGGCTTTATTGTGGTAAGGGACATTGATGACTTTCAAAAGTGCAAAAATAGGATTTTTGTGGCTCAACTTACCCGACACGGACCTGCAAATTGCAGTAGTGAGCTTTTTGGTTATTGAGTCTGTAGATTTCTGATGTTATTTTGCATTTTAGTGAAGTGAAGTGGCTTATGCTAAAACACAACTAAGCCAAATTGGAAGGTTATAATGACAGTATGTGTACTTTTTGAATAGATTATGCTTATGGTTGGGAATTCTGTTTGGTAAATTTATTGTCTCCTCCTATAGTTGTAGCTTCCAAATAGACGTGGTTTCCTAATAGAAGTAACTGGGAAGTCTCTGTGTGAAATCAATCTTTGCTAGAGAAAGACATGCATTCATGGTACAACTAAAAGTACATATTCTTATTGTCTACTCGGCATGGGCAAAATGGCAGGTTGTTCTGCATGAGTGGTTGAAAATTTATGCAAAAAAAGAAGAATATTTATGCGCCAATAGTATGACAAGGATCAATTAATCAAAACGATAGTATGACAAGGATCTGTGTGTATCACGAATGCTATAATCAGAAAAGGATGTCTAGTGTATGATGCTCTATGTCCATGTTATCTACTCATTGCTGTAAATGGTGTGAGTTAGGTTATTTATAGGTTGTTGTAGACTTTTAGTGAGTTTAATTTGTGTGACTTCCAAGTAGAAACTGTTTTGATCCAAGTAGATTTGAGGGCTGAAATGATATATTTGCATGAGAAACAGGTTGGACGACATATGCTGTAATTGGTGTCAAACTGGTTGATGAACTTGCATTAGTCATATTTCCTGGCATATGAAAATTTAGACAGTTTATTTTTGAACTTGATGGGTTTGTCATTAAGGTAACATGAGTTGGTTGTCCTCTTATTGTATCATGAGTCTGAGTTAAACTCAATACCATTATCACACATAGCAAAAGCAGGGCAATTCTCTATTTGCATTAATGATTCTGCCTGAGTAGCTTAAATTGGTTGTCCTCTAAAGTGTATCATGATTCCAAATCTCTGTTTCCATTATCATGTATGAATCAGAAAGGAAGGACAAGACACTCAGGACGAGTTGCATAGGAGAAACCTCCGGGAAGAGTTGGAAGACCGTGAGCGGAGACATTTTTCTTCAAAAGACAAAGGTTATGGTATGTGAAATGTGGACATAATCCCTGCCTCCATCCCCCCACACATCTGGACGCCTGCTAATTCCTATCTGATTTTGCTCAATTCTTAAACTTGTACTATATTTTGTTGCAGAGGACAGAGATCGTAGAAAGAGTGGTCAACTGCTTTTAGAAGGTGAGTGCTGTTTGTTCATTAGAGTGTCCAGAACTTCAAACAAGATGCTCATCAATTTTCCATTGTTATATGGCATTGTGCTGCAGGGGCAAAAAGAGAGATTGAGGATCGCATTGTTCCACGCAGCGCTGACGCTGATGATGATGCTGATGCCAAAAGTGATGATGAGAGGTTTGTACCTTGTTCCCTATTTATACAGACACGCTTTTAACAAGCTCCTATTTGTGCAAGTGTGGAATGCTTGATGGTTTAACATTGATAAATAAGGGATGTTGGATCTACTTTTTGTTGTACGATAAAAAATTATACATGCATGTAGTCAGTCAACACTATCAGTTCGTCCTTGATAGTTGATATGTTTCCTTCTTACTGTAGCTTTGTCTTATTGTATTCTTTTGTTATTTCAAAAACTTAGTTGTTGTTTACACTGATTTTAGTGAGGATGATGATGATGATGATGATGAAGATGATACAGAAGCTCTCCTGGCAGAACTTGAACAGATAAAGAAGGAAAAAGCAGAGGAGAAGCTTCGAAAAGTAAGTATAACTAAATGCTCAGTAGTTTCTTTACCAGTTTGCTATGAGAGTCATTCTATTTTTTTGTTTCTTGAACTACATTTCCTGAGGTTAATGTTAGAATTGGTGGTATTCCTTCTCTGCGGGACTAGCTTCTAGAACTGTGTAAAATTTCCATTCAGAGCCAGATGGGGAAGGGGGCTTCTTACCAATCTTCATATTCATCTAAGTACTAACAATCAACCCTGCTATAAACTCAATCTTCTGTCTTTTTGGCAGGAACGACAAGAGCAAGAGGAGGAGCTTAAAGCAAAGGAAGCAGAGTTGTTGAAGGGAAACCCTCTGTTAAACCAACCAGCATCTTTCAGTGTAAAGAGAAGGTTAATCCCTTGAGACATGGCTTCTTTTTAGATTCTTTAGCTTTACTTGTGTGTAAAATTTATCACATTTGTCTTTGATCTATTTTCTCTTTAGATGGGATGATGATGTTGTCTTCAAGAATCAAGCTCGTGGGGAACTGAAGGTCGCCAAGCGCTTTATAAATGACACCATCCGGAATGACTTCCATAGGAAGTTTCTCCACAAATATATGAAATGATAGTAGGTTTTTATGTGAAAAAAGGCAAAGCAACAAACATCATCACCAAATGGCTTGTTTTTGTTGAGTTGTTCCTCAAATGTCTCTAAATCTTCTGTTAAAACATTCAAGCATCACTGTAATATTTTCATTCTTAAACTAGCTATGGAATACATTTCTGTTTTTTTATTCTGTCCTCTCTTATAATTTGCATTGATTACTTGATATGTATATCATGGTTAGAATAAGCATATGTTTGCTTCATTTGTCTTATATCCAGCTATTTTGCTGTCATACCTTCTTGCAACCTTGCTTGGATAACTTTCCTTTAGAGCCAACGATCTATGGGAACAACCTTCCTACCCCACAAAAGGCGTATAACATACTCTCTTTAGACCCCACTTATGGGATTACATTGGGTTGGAACAAATGAACGGGTAGGCTTGACGAAATTTTGAAAAGAAAAAAAAGCAATAACAATAAAGGCAATAGAAACACCGATAACAAATCTAATTCTCTCTTCAAAAGATTAAAGTTTTACAAAGAGGATACAATACACAATTTGTATACAATTCAATATTTTATGGAGCTAGCAACTTCTGCACACTATCAACAGAGAAAAAAAAGAAAAAGCTCAACCCAATTTGTGGAGAACACAGATGATAAAAGCCTTTCACATGTGGAATTACAGACAACAATTGACTGGAAGAGAACAAAGATTTCACTTCCTATGCAAAGGTTTTCCATCAAGCAAAGTGGCAGCTCTCATCTCAATGTTCTTCAAAGAGTAAGGCATTGCAAACACAGATTTGTTCTACTTACTCCTTCTGTTCTTCCAATACAAACTCAACATACAAATCTTTAATCGCGATCACGACAGTAGTTATTAATGGTCCCATTATTGCTCCCTGCGCGACATAAACACAGAAATTAATATCAAAGAAATTAATTGGTATCGGGCTCATGTGAACTCATTAACTTATAAGCTAGCTAGCTCTTCCCTTGTAATTACCAGCTCTATGCATCCAACTTTCCTAATTCTCCCTTTGAGATCTTTCTTTATAGTGACTCATCATTTTGATGCTAGAAATTTTGTAAAGGTAATATATCAAACCATTCGGAAACTTGTATGGTATTAATCATCTCAAGTGAAATACGGAGACTCTAGTCCCAAGACAGACCATCATGATCTAGACAATGATCGGTGTTAAGAATAAGGTTGAAAGGGAAGACACTCATGGAATTATCGTCCTTCCTGTCATGTTGTTTCGGGTGACAGTCAGAACATAAAAGAGTGGAAATGTAAAGGATTAAAAGAAGTTCATATTTTTCTGTCTAATATTGAGGATATCTTAATAGCTGATCCATAGCAGTTGCAAATACTCCACACTCAACAAGAGGGCAATATGAAGGTAACATAAGTCATGCAAGGGAATTCATAATGGAAATTCAAGAGAGAGTTATGTTTGTTGATTACCTCAACTGCTGAAGGGAACAATGTCATTCCTCCAATAATGCTGAGACCGGTGAGGTACGCATTATAGCCAGGGATATCCTCCATAATTTCAGATGTACCATAGTCCATAAGCACAAGATGTATAATGGATAAGCTGATGGCCAATACATATCGACCTTCAAGCACCAACTGTAAAGCAGCTGGGATAGTTGAAAGCAGCGATGGGAAAATAGGAAATAAAGGACTAAGAAATGCAAGGATTGTCGACATGTACAAAAAATGTATGGAGAATAATCTGAACAAGAGCCAAGTTAGACACCCCTGAAAGAGTGCAATCTCAGCAGTTGCTAGAAGAACCCCAGAGATAGCTTTGTCAAGAACCTCAACACTTCGCCGCCTTGCAGAATGTGACATAGGGAGCATGGAAATCACCTGTTCTGTTACTCCACCAGAATCTGACGTGATGAGATAATAAAGTACCCAGATGAATACCATTAGCTGAGATACAAAATTAAAAAGACCAGCAGCACCCGAAACTATGGAATTCCCAATCAAGAACACGACCTTCATGCTTCCGCCTAAGACGGATGTGCTACTAACAAGTATCCGTTGCATAACATTTACTCCTTGAAGAGCAAACCCCTTGGCCTTCTCAACCAAGTCCTCTCTGGTGATCAGCAATTCTCTGAACATCACATCCACTTCTGTATATATTTGTGCCCATTCGTGATCCTTAATCCTCCTTTTTAGGCTTAAGAATTTCTCTGCATACGGAGAGGGGGATGCCAGAGCTGTGGATTGATTAAATGAGTTATTGGCAGGGGCTATTACAAAATGTTTTATCCCAGAAACAAACTCCGTCATATTATATTGCATAGCATAGCTATCTATATGGGTAAATACAGTCTCATACATTTGAGAGGTATACTTATCCACCATCTCGGGGACATCATTTTCATCCATCCATTGCTTAACACCAATCTTCTCAGCATAATTACTCTCCTCTACATGGGATTTCAACGCAATAACTGCATCTTTCCCCTCCACACCAATCTTATAAGAGAAGAAAATCATACCTGCCAAGGAACCCACACTCAATCCAACAATCAACCCAATCGCCACAATCGTCTTCAACTTTTTCAATATCCCTCTAGTAAAGAAAGCAGTTATAGCGAACCTACGAAAGCTATGACTTCTAAAAGATGTCACTGCATTCATAGTTGAATCCACACTGTTGGCTGTAAACATAAATCCCAATGCAAGAAGAGCAACTGATCCCATGCCACCAATCTGCTCATAGGCAATCACAAACACCCAAAAAGACACAAGCCACCTCAACAATATGAAAAATCCACTCGTATGACGCCTCGTGGCGTTACCTTTAGGCCTCCTAAGAACAACCCTAAAAATCTTATCTTTAATGTCAACAAGGGTCCCAAGAAAAACACTGAAAACAGCCACAGGGACAGCTAAAATGGTCTCAGTAAGGCCTAACTTTAAAGGTTCAGACCAAAATGCAACAAGGGTTTGCTGAATTCCCCTCAAAGGAATTGAACATAGTACCGCCCACAACATAGCCCTCAAATACTCTTCAAGCAATTTACCAACTCCATAAATAATAAAAATTGCGAGTACAAGACCAGCATGAGCCATGGCTATATAAAGGGCTAAACGCACCTGAGGGTCAGCAGACATTGAATCTTGATCTGAGTCATTTTCCTTTTTGGGGTTTCTTGCCTCAGCCTCTGTAGGTTCCTTGTTCTGGAGTTTTGGTTCTTCTGGTTTCCTCATTGAAGCCGATCGAAACATATCTTCCCAAGGTGGATTAATACAACTTGATTCAGATTTTGGGTCTGAGTAAGGTATCAGCTCCATTAATTTCTGACCCTCAAAGTAGAGAGCAGAAGAACAAAAAGACTGCTTTTTTTTTTTTTTTTACCTCTCAAAAACTCCTACAGGGAAGTGTTTCAAGAAACAAGAAAACTCAAAGACTCAACCTTTATGACTGTTCTTCTTCAAAATGGGGAAAATTCTTAAGATTGACTTTCTTGATTCACCATTAATGGTGACTTTATTGTATATATCTTACACCTTTCACCTGTAAGAGAGAATTTGCAGGGTTGAGGGTGTTTGCTGACACACAAAAAAAAGGTCAGAAATTGTGAATCCTCCAATGGGAAATTTTATGAAGACTTATTATTAGTACTATACTTCATAGACTCAATATTAATGATGTCTTTATTAGCATCCACAACTTCAACTTGATACCAAAACAATTCAATTATTTGAGCACCTCTTAGTTATTTGAGCACATGGTCCATTGCTCTTTCCTCTACAATGACATCTTTGCCCTTTGTTCTTTCCTCATCAACAGCCTTATTCCTAAAAGTTTGAAGTCCTCATATAAGGTCATTTTTGTCTTTAAATAGTTTAATTATCCGCTGTTATAGTTACTGATTCCGCAAAATTCAATAACTTTGGCTCAAAACATCTTCTACGATTAAAAGAATTATTTAATATTATATAAATAATTGCTTCAGTACCATAATCAAATGATCCCTTAAAGGTAAACTCTTAAAACCTTTTATGAGCTAAATAAGCTTAAATTTACAAAAGAATAAACTCAATTTCCTTGATTATGATGTTTCAAATGATCATGTTTATGACTTTAAAATTTACCAATAATTTTCTTTGTCCAGAATTTTTATTCCTGTCTGATGTAGAATTATTCTTTATCAACATTTCTATTCACATTTCTGTTATTTTATGTAAAAAAAATAAGAAAAAATAATAATGAGTTACCTTTTAATATAATGATGATAATTAGAGGGGTCAGAATGTGATTAAGCAATAAGTCATGGGTCAACAATTTGAACGTGGGATGTGGGCTATGGTGGGACCCACCGAAGAAGACGGCAGATGTAGACATGAACACAACCC